>PVJI01007176.1:0-80138 GCA_004026765.1 Micronycteris hirsuta | reverse complement strand
GGTGTTGAAGTCCCCTACTATAATTGTGTTGCTATCAATGTCTTTCTTGAAGTCCTCCAAGATTTTCTTTATGTATTTGGGTGCTCCTGTGTTGGGTGCATATATATTTACAATATTTATGTCTTCTTGGTGGATTCTTCCCTTGAGTATTATAAAGTGTCCTTCTGGATCTCTCTTGATGGCCCTTTTTTTGAAGTCTTTTTTGTCTGATATCAGTATTGCTACCCCAGCTCTTTTTTCTTGTCCGTTTGCTTGGAAAACTTGTTTCCATTCCTTCACTTTCAGTCTGTGTAAGTCTTTTGTCCTGAGGTGGGTCTCTTGTAGGCAGCATATGTTTGGGTCGTGGTTTCTTATCCATTCCGCTATTCTATGTCTTTTAATTGGAGCATTTAATCCATTTACATTTAAGGTTATTATTGATAGGTACTTATTCATTGTCATTTTTTTTGTACCTGTGTTCCTCTCTCTCTCTCTTTCTCTTCCTTCCCTTAAATCAGTCCCTTTAGGATCTCTTGCAGAGCTGGTTTGGTGGAGGTGTATTCTTTTAGACTTCTTTTGTCTTGGAAGCTCCTTATTTGGACATCTATCTTGATTGAGAGCCTTGATGGGTAGAGTAGTCTTGGTTGCAGGCCTCTGGTTCTCATTACTTGGAATATTTCTTGCCATTCCCTTCTGGCTTGGAGTGCTTCCATTGAGAAGTCAGCTGCTAATCTTATTGGGCTTCCCTTGTATGTTACTTCCTGCTTCTGCCTCGCTGCCTTTAGGATTCTCTCTTTGTCTTGGAATTTTGCCATTTTAATGATGTTGTGTCCTGAAGTGGGCCTGTTAGGGTTCCTTTTGAATGGGACTCTCTGTATTTCCTGGATTTGTGTGGCTTTTTCTCTCATCAGATTAGGGAAGTTTTCCATCATTACTTTTTCGAAAAGGTTTTCCATCCCTTGCTGCTCTTCCTCTCCTTCTGTTATACCTATTATACGAATATTGTTACGTTTCATGTTGTCCTGCATTTCCCTTAATACCTCTTCATTCTTTCTGAGTCTCTTTTCCTGTTTTGCTGTTCTTTGGTGTTTTTTTCAACCTTGTCCTCCAGCTCGCTGATCCGATCCTCTGCCTCATCGAGCCTGCTTTTGATTTTTTCTATTGTGTTCTTCAGTTCAGATATTGTATTCTTCATTTCCTCTTGTCCCTTGTGAATAGTTTCTATTTCCTTTTCATGTTGACATAGTTTGCAGTGAGTTCATTATAGTTTCCCTGTAGTTTCTGGTAGTTTTCTGTGAGTTCATCAAGCTTCTTGAGTTTCTTGAGCTGCCTGATAACATATGCTTTGAACTGAATATCTGATAGTTGGCTTGCCTCTGTTTCATTTATCATTCTTTCTGGGGCTTCCTCCTTTCCTTTCATTTGGGGATTGTTTCTTTGTCTTCCCACTGTTTGTGGGATTCTTCTTGCTAGCCTCTGGTTCTTAAATTGATCTGTCAAGTTCTCTGGAGCAGCGAAGTTAATTTTGTGTCACTGTCTCTGTTTTTTGGGCTGACTCTTGTTTGGGTCCCACTCTATTCTCTTTACAATTCCAGGTTTTAATGTCTCACCAGTTGATAAAGAAGTGAGTGGAAGGGAGAAAAAGAAGGAAAAGAAAGCAAAAGAAAAAGAAAAAGAAAGATAAAGAAAAAATAATACTCAAATAAAATAAAATAAAATATAATATAATAAAAATAAATAAAAAGAAGATAAAACTAGGAATACCATATGAAGGGAAGGTAGAAGGAGTTAAAAACATATAGAAGTACAGATAGGAAGAAGGGTGGGGAAAAACAAACAAAGAAACAAAGAGAAAACAAAAGAAAGAAGAAAAAGAAAAGAAGAGAAAAACAAAGACTTCTGTTGGCTGGCTTCAACAGCGTCTGGTCAGGGCTGTGACAGGCTGGGAAGATATCAGACTTGCCCTGCTTTCTTCCTCGGCTGCACTCTTAGCTGCTGTCCTGCCTCCAGCCGAGTTGCTAGGAGTTCGCAGCACCTCCTCTGGGCTGCCTGATCCCCACCCTGAGTCAGAGTTTGCGAGGTCTGTGTCTCTCTTCAGTGGGGTTCGATGTTTTTCTCCCACAGAGGGAGTCTGCACCACAGGTCTCCGATTACAGTGGCTGGGTTGTGTCTCAGGCCCTCCCAGAATGAGCTCCGCACCCCTGTATTTGTTGACCACTTTTGTCTCTGGATTCGGGGCTTGCAAGCCGCAGGCCTGGGCGCCCGGTCGGGCACCACCCCCAGCCACCCCTGACTAGCTTCGCCGGGTGCTCGCCTGGTCCCGGAGTTTCGGGCCTGGATCTCCCGTTCAGTTCAATCTCCAGTTCCTCCCACTAGGATCGCCGGCCTCTGCAGACCAGACCCCTCATACACACTGACCTCTGGACTGCTGGGGACCAAGGCTCTCCCAACAGACACGCGTGCCTGCTTTGGCAACCCTCACACTCCAATCCTGAAGATATATTCTTTCATTTAAAAATATATATATTAAATAACAAAAATTGTCCATAACTTTGGGTGGCAAAGTAAATCCCTACATGTGTATATATATTGGGGGACCCCCCAAAATTGGAATTATCTTCTGTAAGGCATGCCCTTTTTGGTACAGGCTTCCGCTGCTAGGTGAGTGTGCTAGGGGCCCATCTGTATCAGCGCACTAGCTATTGTGAGAGCCTGTGTTCAGCTTCAGTGAATTTTTCTGAATGCTCTTTCAATGGTTTTTCCATTTCACGATGGGTGACTTATGAGTACACCTGTTGACACTGCACTGAGTGTTCAGTAGTTTTTAACCAAAAATGGCATGACCACGGTGACCCACCCTCAGTATTCACCTGATTGCATGCTGAGTGACTTTTTTTTTGTTTCCTTGGAGGAAAGAAATCCTCAAAGGAAAACGTTTTTCCAGTGTGAAAGAGGTAAAACAAAAAAAGGCAGAAGCATTAAGAGGCATCCAAATAGACAAGTTCAAAACTGCTTTAAGCAGTGGAAGAAACAGCTTGATTAGATGCATTGCATCAAATAGAGAGTAAAGTTGACTGAAGTTTTAACATGTATGAATAAATATACAATTTTTAACAGATAAATTCCATTTTGGGGTCTCTTGTCATATGTGAGATATACATATATGTGTATATGTGTATAGGTGTGTGTATATATGCATATGTTTATACCTAAGAAAGAGTGAATGAATCAGCAATTGTGCCTGGCTCTAGGCAAACCTAGAATTAGGAGAAATGCTACTATAGCATAATGACTGTAAGCAAGTCTCTAGGAAAGACAAGAACAGATGGAACTAATTTTACATTTTACTGTTCGCCAGTCATTGATTATATATTGTTCGGTATCCTAGGTCTGATCTGGGAAGGGCTAGTTTTCAATCGGTATGATCTAGATAGTCGATATCATGTCAGGGGCTATTTGGGAAGCATAATTATATGGCTTGAGGTATGTACAAAGAGATGTTTTATGGAGGACTATTCTGGATAGAAATAAGTCCTGCACCAGGCTCTGAGAAGCAGGGTACAGACCTGAGACATCGGCGTCAGGGGATGGCAGCAGCATGAGCTGAAAATCAAATGCTAGATTGATTGTCTAGTTTTACCACAGAAACTTAATGGACCTGTGGACTGCAACACCAGAATTAAGGCAAACGTTTGGTTATAAAACATAGGAAAACATAAGAAGGGTTAAGGGGAAATCATGCTCCTTATTGGGAACACAGGCGCCCCTTACTACAGAGGGTTAGAACAACAATCAGATGTCAGATACTTCTTTTTGGTAATTATATATGTATTCAGTTTAGCAAAAGCACAGTTTATTTTCACACAAAGAAGCTTAGATTTGAAAAAAAAAAAAAAAAGTTAAAAATACCAGTGCATAGGGGGTATTTGAAATGAGGGATTGTTTGCTTCCCTTTGGAAACTTTTATTTTCAGTTCATTTTTTTTTCTTTCAGGATTATTTCACAAAGCTGTTGTGAAGGTATAGTACCAACATTTCTCTCCCACTCATGAGTATAGAATCTCAAAAGGATGCTCTGAACACATCTCCAAATTAGTCTACCAAATAAGTTTTCACTCTATGCTTTATTTACCGTTTCTAGTTCCATATGTGCTCTGCTGAATGTTTTATCTTCTGGAAGACAGTAACCCTGGAGCAAATAATAATTGAGTGGATGTTTATTTTTTCCTGACTAGGATTGCTTAACTTAAAGAACTAGGGGAGTGAAGAGGAGACACCCAAGACAGAAACTTGGTGCAGGCTCTATTTAATTTCTGCTGCCAAATTTAACTTTGCACACAGTGATCCTTCTCACCACATAAATGTCAGGACCAAACTGAGTGCACTAATCATTATAACATCTATAAAATAAAATACAAAAAATAACTTTAAAATACAGGAGTAGGAAAAACTAGGTTTACGATTGTAATGCAAATAAACAATACAGGAATAAACTGTGTTTCACACACTCGCAACTGTAAACCTATTTCTGCTATGCCTTGTATAATTCAGTTTTTATTTATTTTATTTAAGAGAGAAAGACAGAAGAAGGAGGGGTGGTGGAGAGAGAGAAAGGGAGGAAGGGAGGGAGGGGGAGAGAGAAAGGGAAACAGAAACATCAATTTGTTGTTCCACTTGTTTATACATTCAGTGGTTGCTTGTAGCGTGTGCCCTGACCGGGGATCGAACCCACAACCTACACATATCAGGACATTGCTCTGACTAGCTGAGCTACCTGATCAGGGCTGTATAATGAATTTCAAATGTAGTGTCTTACTTCAGTGGAAAACTATAGATTTTGCTCCGAATACAGTTATATACTTTTGTATGGTATATAAATATGTACGTAATTTGTATAAAATGTTAAATACACATATTAAGGTATTTTTCATGAGTTTATTATCAAGTGTGTAGTTTATTTTGGCTTAAAATTAAAAGTTTTCCTTTCATATGGCATACCTCTGTACTATAATACAACTACTAGGTAATACGAAAATTGAATATATACTCTGATACATCTGTAAATTATTTTTAAATTCATGAGAACATGAAATTTAGTCATGATCTCCTCTTTTCCCTCACATTACAAGAATAAAGCTCAACAAGAATTCATGGCTTTCTTTCACAAATTTGAAATATACTTGTTATTTAGAGAGAATGCTGATTATTTTCAGGTGGAAAGAATGATTGTCTGAAATCTATTAAAATGATTAAATAACAGTGTAAGAACAGAGATTAAATCATACAGAACATATAGGCCAAACGGTACTTTTGGTCTAATACTTTCGGGATACACACACACACACACACACACACAATCAGTCAATTTTTAAAACCTTCTCTCTTCAATGTATATTGTTTTCTACTTTGGTTTAGATATTCATAGACTATTTTTGAAATAAGGTCAACATTTCTCTTGCATTCAAATTTCTTCCATTTACAGTGATGTGAATTACTTTTAACTGTAAAATACTTGCTAATAAGTATGAATAAATAACTTAAAATAATGTAAAGGAATGGCCTTTATGGTCGAGAGGTATCTATGTTGGTGTTCCATCATCACGTTAGAGTGCAATGTCTGAGACTCAGGAAGCCGTATCTCTCATCATCAGTAAAAAACGTGAGTGGCGCTAGCTCTGTTACAGAGTTGCCCTGAGGGTTAAATGAGTTTCTATTATTTCACAGCTTTTATTGTTCTGATCACCATCTTCTGGAAATACATTGCTTAGAATTGAACATAATACTTGAGTCATGGCTGATTAATGAAAATCAATACATGCTTGTTTTTCAATAAGATCCTAAATTAATGGATCTTGGAATATGCTAGACATTTGAACAGCAGTCCAACATTGTCGACTTGTTCGGCATAAAATAAACTTCAATACTGAATGAAATGCAAGCTGTAAATGTTGTAATCATATACTGTATATTTTTTCTTCACAACAGGTTACTTGGTAGAATTGCAGTTATAGAAATTGCTATAGGAAACAATTACATGCTCCAGATTTAATCAGGTGAAGTTGAATAATCTAGACAGACTTCATACACCGCACCACTCACAAGATCCTCAGCTCTCAAAGGTATCAATGACACCACACCAGAGAAAAAAGGGATTGGCCTATGTTAAAGGGGATTAAAGAAAACAAAGATTAAAATAGATTTTTTCTGTTGTCTTATTTTATTTTATTAAATTATATTTTATTAATTAGGCTATTAGAGTTGTCTCAATTTTCCTCCTTTGCCCCCACCACCCAGCACCCCCACTCCCACAGGCAATTCCAACACCCTTTTTCATGTCCTTGGGTCATGCCTATAAATTCCTTGTCTACTCCATTTCCTGTGCTGTACTTTACATCCCCACGGATATTCTGTAGCTACCTATTTGTATTTCTCAATCCCCTCAACTCTTCCCCCATTCTCGTACACCATCCTCTCAGAGACAGCCATCAAAATGCTCTCCATAACCTTGATTCTGTCTCTGTTCTTCTTGTTTGTTTGATCTGTTTTTTAGATTCATTTGTTAATAGATATGCACTTATTGCTATTGTATTGTTTATAGTTTTGATCTTCCTCTTTTTCTTAAATAAGTCCCTTTAACATTTCATATAATAATGTTTCAGTGATGATGAACAACTTAGATTTTTCTTGTCTGGGAAGTTCTTTATCTGTTATTCAATTCTAAATGATAGTTCTGTAAATTTTCTTATTTGTTAAGCTTGTCAAAGTCTCTATGATGATTTATTTTAAGATTATCAAAATATGGATATATTTTATAAAATAAAATGAGAATATGCTTAAATAAATATAAAAGTACATTTAATGCAGAGACTGAATTATCTCTTTCATAAAGACAGTGTTCTCCAAATTCTTGTTGTTCATTAAAAGAATTTGACACACATTATATTTTTAGATACTTTATAATACCCATAATAAATTTTCATGTAGAATTTGTAGGTTATTTTGTAGATTTAATGTATTAATTAAAAGATACATTGCAATAACCTACATATTTGAATTTGGTCATCTGAGAATTTGGAAAATTTGCTTAAAGTGTTACAATTTTATGTCATTTAAATATGTTATATTTTGAGATTTTGACACATTTGTGTAGAAAATATAACTTCAAAATATAATGAAATACTTTTATCATATTTCATTGGTAAGCCCACACATTAAATAATCAGTTATTATTTCAGAATAAATGGTTGTATAAGGGACATTTCCATATAAACCTATTTTTATGTAACAACCTGCTATGTAACATCAACAAACAAGCATTGGTGAGGATGAGGAGAAAACGGAACTCTAGTGCACTGTTGGTGGGAATGCAAACTGGTGCAGCCATTGTGGAAAACAGTATGAAATTTCCTCAAAAGCCTAAAAATGGAACTGCTTTTTGACCCAATGATTCCACTGCTGGGAATATACCTGAACAATCCCAAAGCACCAATTCAAAAGAATTTATGCACCCCAATGTTCATAGCAATGCTATTTACAATAGCCAGGAGTTGGAAACAGCCTCAATGCCCATCAGTAGATAAGTAGATTAAAAAATTCTGGTACACACAATGAAATACCATGCAACAGAAAGAAAGAAAGAGCACCTACCTTTAGTGACAGCATGGATGGAGAGCAGGATGCTAAGTGAAATAAGCCAGTCAGTGAAAGACAAACACTATATGATCTCATTTATATGAGGAATATAATGAACAAAATAAAATAAAGAGCAGAATAGAACTAAAAGCATAGAAAAAATGGAATAGAATGACAGCTGTAAGTGGGGAAGGGGAAGGTGGGGAGTGATTGAAAGAAGGTGAAGGGAATAGTCAAATAATATATTGCAGGGTCCATGGGCATGGACAACGTTGAGGGGCTGATTATGGAAGGCAGGCTGGATGAAAGAGGGTGAAGGGGGAAAAAGTGAAACAACTGTAATAGCATAAACAATAAAATAGTTTAAAAAATTAAAAAGAAGCTACCATTGCTGAAGAAGATCCCTGATTCAAGGAGTTGTAAGTAAAAATAAAATTCAAAGAAAAACATAATAAAATAAAATAAAATAAAATAAAATAAAATAAAATAAAATAAAATAAAATAAAATAAAATAAAATGTTGGAGTTGATTGTTCCATAATTAGCTAATATCAACATAAATCATCCTTTAAAGAAAGTTTGTATCTATCCTCTCTCTCCATCCAACCTTCTCTGAATGATCTTAGAACTCACCCCACCCTCAGTGAGGAAATAGACTCTAAAAATACAATTGCACCATATGGTCAGTGCTGGAGCTTTGAGTGTTTGTGAGATGTTGGCAATCACCTTAAAAAGTGCTGTTAGGCAAATTCTTCACTTGGAATTTTTATTTTTTTATTTTTATTTTTTTGTGCTTTAGTTTTATTGTATTTTTCCATTATCATTTAGAAGCTCCTTTTTTGAGTTTCATTCTCTACTTTTTTCTGTCTTCTATAAATATAGTTCATAAGACAAGCTTAGTTCTGTCTACAGGATGAGACTCCCATCTGCAATTTAGAGCCTAAGCCAAACTAATTCAGAATCTCAGTGGTAAGAAAGACAGTGTTGGGATTCCAGGATGTATGTTTTCTTTTATTTTTAAAGATTTTATTTATTTAATTTTTTAGAGAGAGGGGAAAGGAGGGAGACAGAGAGGGAGAGAAACAGCAATGTATGGTTGCCTCTCACAGGGCCCTCACTGGGGACCCGGCCTGCAACCCAGGCATGTGCCCTGACTGGGAATCAAACCGGGACCCTCTGGTTCCCAGCCCGCGCTCAATCCACTGAGCTACACCAACCAGGGCCAGGATGTATGTTTTTTATGTAGGTCTCCAAGATATTCTTTTATCCTTTAAATGTGAGAGCCAACACTCTAGGAAGTCCAGGCATGAACATAGACAAGAAAGAAACTTCTCTCTTATGATTTACTAAGGCTCACCATTAAACGCATTCCAGATAGACCATCCAACCCAATATAACAAGGAAAGAGACCTAACATCAATTTCAGTTTGGGGCTGACTAAAGTCAAATATAATGTGTGTGTGTGTGTGTGTGTGTCTGTGTGTGTGTTGAGAAGATCGGTGTAATAGGGGTGAGAATCATAAGAGAGGGAGTTAGAAAACAGAGTTCGCACATATTTTCTCTTAGAAATGATGCCTACTCCCACGTGTTTTGAGAATTTGAATCTGGACATCTGTGACAAATGTAAGGAAATGACCACAGGTAACGAAGTATATACATTCTTTCTTTTCCTTCTCCATTATGTTTATGACTAAACTGCTACAACTGAGATACAGAGTTCAAAATGTAATATTTTATGTTTAGGATATATTTAATCTAACTATACATATGTATATACATATGTATATGTGTATAAAGCATATATGTGTGTGTGCATATGTATTACACGAAGCTACTCTGTCAAAACAGTAATCAAAATGAGGTTTTAGATATTATTAGTATTTTATATGGAAAATTACAACAAAGAAGGACTAGAGAGAATCATCACTTAGTGCTTAAGGGAGTATATGTGTTAAGTAGGTGCATGCCTATATGTATGTATCACCATGGCTGTTGTTGATGATAATATAGTTGTTTGACAGGCACTGGTTCCTTCTGTGTCACAAGAGCCACAGTTCTCACACCTCTTCTGCTCTCAATTCCTTCAGTATAAGTGGGAGAAAAGGTGTCCCATAAGGTATGTGTCAATCATAAAGCATAGTCCCCAGGGAAGCTCCTAACAGAGATATTACTAACTTGACAGATACATAAGTGCCATTTTCCTACTGACTTTATGTGGCATAGAAGTGATTTTGGGAGAGGCAATAACATCTTAGAGCTGTGAGTGAAAGACCAAGAAAATAAAAGGACATTGGGTTGTCAATTTAAACAGTGTAATAATTATAAGCAATTTTATCTGTAAGGGTACTTACAAATAAAAACATAAATATTCCCGAGAAAATTGAACAAGATATTATAACAAGAAAAACAAGGAAAAAACATTGTTGGCAAAAATAGATTCTCAATCTTAATAATACTGAGGGAAGATGCAAGTAAAACAACAACTTATTGTATGCAAAATAGGCATAAAGATGAAAGACAATAAAAAGTTATATACATTTTAGTGGAGCATTCATATACAAAGTAATTTTGTCATGCCTATGTAGATAAAGATGTAAATATTCTAATGCTCAACAACTGTACTCGTATGGGTACCCAAAGATTCAGGTATGAGGATATTCACTCCACACTGCAAGTAGTGATTTAAAAAAATGTTGGAAAATGCCCCAGAACACTGACACCTAACATTTGTGAGGTGAATAGGTACTCAAATTATGCAATACTTTACAAAAATTAGAATGAATATACTAGATTTCCATATGTCAACATTAAAAATGGAAAGGCAAAAGGTTGAGTTAAAAAATACATTACAAAATATGTACAGCTAAATATCATTTCAGTTCATATTAAACACGTTTATGACAAAAAAAATAAAAAATAAACTTGTTTATGTACATTAGTTTTTAAAGTTTTACTCTATGTATAAAGCTCCATAAAAATAAAAATGTAAACATATGTGTTCCTGAAAAAACACACACATACATGTTTATACATATAGTAAAAAATAAAAAAAAATTAAAACATTCACAGGCATAAGATTTTCCAAACTCAGGATAGTGTTTATATCTCAGTAGTGAGGGACAATGGGTTGTTGTGAAAGACTGGGTTTTTATTATATATGTGTCTATATATTTTATTTATAATGTATATTCATTTATATATATATATATGTTCAGATATTTTATTTTTCAATATATATTTTAAATAGAGTCATTTAAAATATTGCAGATTAATGACAGTTTTAGGTATCTAAAATTTCTTTTATGTTCAATTCTATAGTTTTAAATATTAAATATTTTATATTTTGCATTTTAATAAAACAAATTTCCAGAATAGAGATTAACAAAAAAATGGTGAGTAACAAAATAAAGGTCTAGCTGATAGAGAAGCCACTTAAATTTTCTTGTCATCAGACAAGGTGATGTAAGCAGTTTTATATTTTCATTCAAAAATGACCTTGAGTGATTATTTTCATATAATATGGCCAACTTTCCATTGAGAAATTGTCCCTAGGGAAGCAATATTCCCAATTCAGAATACCAATGAATAATGCTTTGGCAGGAAAATTGCCAATGATGGCAGTTAATCCTTTGGAAATTATGGTATTAGCAAATTCAGTCTTGGAGTATAACCTCAGACAACTGTAGAACTGTTTCCAGGCCTTAGGGGATCTGAATGTTCATTAGCAGGAGGGTCGTATATTAACTCATGTCCAGTCATTCATTTCAGGACCCTGAATTAGATTGAGAAAAAAGAAAAAAAAAAGCTCTTAATAAAGATACGATGATGTTCAAGGTCATATATGAAAGTGAATAGCCTGCAACTGCTTAAATCATTTTGCCAGATGACCAAATGAAAAGATGACTTAAGGTCTTACAAGATATGAATTCTTCCAAAACTCACAGCCCCCTATGGAAATCACATTGAACTTTCAGAAACTTTTTAGATAAGAAAGACATTTGGATTTGCTTCATTATCTGTCATTCTTCCAGGAAACAATTGGAAAAGCATGGAAACTTTGCTCTAAAATGCCTTCATATAACAACCAGTACACTATGTGTGTGTGAGGATTTAGAATTAATGAATTTTTTCATTGTATGGCTAACACTGGCAGGTTATGGCAGGCCAAACTTTTCTGAGTTGGCACACATACTACACAAAATTTCTGAACAGTTTATTTGAGATGAAGAAAGAAAATTTAGTCTCAGGATTTCTACATTCCTCTATCTTCTATCTTAACCCCTTGCTTGTTTTTGTCATACCAGTTATCACAATTGGTAAATTGTTTTTGGTTTGTTATCGTTTTTACTTAATATTTTACTTTCACTCAGCTTTAGAAACAATTCACTATTCTGGAGCTGTGTAGCTTAGCTTCACATGTATATTCCCAACCCTTAGCATAGCATCAAACAATAGTAAAGTTTATGAACTACCTAGTGACAGAATGAATCAATGAGTGAAGGAAACAGGACAGAGGTCGTTATATTGTAATTAATGTTAATGCGGTTCTGCAAAGGGATTATAAGAGACAATGTGGCAAAGACTCCAAGAGGCGGGGAAAAAAGTAAAACTCCAAAATACTTCAAAATAACACTGATGGAAAGAGTGGCGATATGAATATGTGTCAGTTGTTGGCAGTAGACTCCTTTTACAGGAAATTACAAAACTACGATTTGTGAAATAAGAAAAAGCAGAGAAACCAACCATTGTGAATCTTGGCTATCAAAATAATACCAAATATGATTCCAAGGAGAGAATCAGATATGAATTCTTGGTCCTCTATAGCAACAACGGTATTATTATAAGTAATGACTGGAAGGCAGCCAACTGAGTTCAGGACTTGTGCTGCCTGTCTCTGCTCCGCCAAAAAAGCAGACAGGGATTGGACTATAATTGTGCTTTTATTAATATCAGAGGCCAGCAGCCTGAGATGGTGGCTGGTTAAAACCCTAATATCCATCTTACCTTGAGTTTTAAGAAGCAAGTTTGTGTAGGGGAAACCTGGGAATTTGGGAGGGGAAATTCCTACAGGGAGCATAGACTTGCAAACATGCCTTTTCTCTTCCGAAAGGGGAGTTGACAGGGGAGTCACCTCAGCTTCTTTCCAAACTAGCTCCATTCTTTGCGGTCATATCTCTTCTTTTGCTTCTGCATTAGCATTCCTCTCTTCCCAGGACACCTGTGGTTTATGACCAGGGGGGCTATGTATTCTCTGGTTAGGGACGAGAGGTATAAACCATTTGCTCTCAATTCCAATGTCCTTGCTTTAGAAGAGATACCGTCTTGCAATTCACTAGCTGGCCACACATTTCTCAAACTTTTGGGCCTTGTTTAATTCTCAAGTCTCAGTGTTTTTCTTGTCTCATCTTCTCCATTCCACTTGCCCAAGAATTCCCCCAGCTTTCCACCACCCTGTCTCAGGAACTGATACAAAACCAAATCCTTAATTTTCCTGTTGGCTTGCTGTTGCTTTTATCGACTACTCTTGCACTTGGAAGCACAGCTCTCTCCAGCTCAGCTGGGCTCCTGACAGGTAAGTAGGTACATACCTAAGTGTGTAGTAAATATGTATTGACTATATTATGATATATGGATTTAAGAATAATATATTAAATGTTATTATTGAGAACTAAATATATAAATAACAGAAAAACTATATAATATATTAAAACAGATACCTTAGCGAATACATTATTTAGGATAATAAGAATAATATTATTTAAATTAAAATTCATAAAGCTACTAATGAATGAGCAACTATTCGGGTTGGTGGTGTGCCTGAGGGTCTCGTTAGGATGACAGCGATAGCCTGCAGAGTGTTTTCATCCTGTGCCGCGGTCTGAGCCTGCAGATAGCGTATCATTGGAGAGGCTCCGTTTAGTTCATCAGGGTCTATGGTTTTTATTAGATTTTAAAGGGAAATTAGAAAAATACATTTTTACAGGTTCAATGATTAATACTGATAAGACACTTTTCAAATTAAACTGTCAGTTATATGGACATTTTCATTCACTTTGGAAATAAAACAGACCAGTTATTCTTTTCTCTGCATTTTCATGCAGGTGTTTTCACATCTTCAGATGTGTTTATTGGGGATGCCCTATCCTCTGTGATGCTTTTTCTGGCCATGAAGATCTGAATCAAGCATTACCATTCATAGCACTTCTATCGCAGTGTTTACACTCTGTACAGTAACTTGTCTGATCTGAAGGCAGATCCTCTATGTAGCCTATGTCATAGCTTCGTATTCTGACAAAGTAAATACTCAGTAAATGCATAGTACTGAATAATAACATCGGATCTTTCTTGCTGATATGACTTTAGACATCAAAAAACTTACATTTACACAGATCATAATTTCATTCATTTATTTAAAATAAATATTATAACTATTTATTTTGATTCCCATCATGAAATGTATACCTTATGTGAGTTTTCAACTTTCTCAACTAATATGTGAGCCAAGAAGTTTGCATTACAGTGTCAGCAGGACTGGGAAATTTGTTTTACAGTAAATCGTGAAAAGGTTACTGTCACCTTTAGCTAACATTCCATTTCACAGTAATGGGCACAGTCAATAAAATAACATTAAATAGCACATATTTTATTCACCTACTCTTAATATAATATTAAAAATGACTTGTTAATGAGAAATGTTGAAGGTTAAATATCTGAGAATGTTTCTAAACAGCTTAATTTAACTTTGTCAGTACTTTATGTATTTGCAAGGTACATTTGAGGCTCTTAAAATTTTCATCTAACATTTTTATCCACTATTGTAGTTTTTGGCTTGTATATTAAATGTTTGAAAGTGCAAGTATAGATTCCCTGAGAGACTTTTTGCTAACTTATTTTTTTTTGTAATTTAGCGGAAAATTCACTCACTCACACACACACACACACACAAACACACCACACACAAGATCTGTCCAGAAAAAGTCCAGCCATTGTTAACATAACAAGAACGGTCTATGTGACATCAATATAATCTGGCAGTCGAGGAGAGTGGACTGGAAGGCACATGCATGGACAATGAGGACTTCACTGTACTAGTCAGCGGGGGCTGTAGACACCATTGAGTGAGCATGTGTACTGTGTGGCCATCACATTCAAAATGACTGATTGAGTAGAACAATGAATCTGCATCAAATTTTGCGTTGGGCTTGACCATTTCTCCACGGAAACTACTCAGAAGATGATTCAGAAGGCTTTAGGAGTTGATGCAATGAATGTAGCACAAATAAAAGTGTGGCACCTATGCTTCAAAGATGGTTGATAATCTATTGAAGATGATCCACATTCTGGAAGGCCTCCACAAGCAGAATACCTGAGAAGGCTGAAGGTGTGCTGACTGTAATTGGTGACTGATAGTGCAAGAACTAGAAACTGATCTGGGGATTCCAAAACTACTGTGTCTGAGATTTTGATGCAGGATCTTGGTATAAAACTAAAATAACCTTTGAAAGGGAAGAGATTTCAGTCAATGAGTTTCAGGAAAATACAATCAGTCAGCTGATGTTGATTCCAACAAAGAATTTTGCAGTGTTTTGGACAGTGGAGGAGATGCTGGGAGAAGTATGTGAGATCCCAAGGAGCCTGCATTCAAGGGGACTGAGGCATCATAATCTTCTGAACAGTGTTTCTTGTATCTTATATCTTGTTAAGTAAACGTGCCTATTTTCTGCATTACATTGCTAGATACTTTCTGGACTTTCAGTGCTCCTTACATACTGTTAATAATCATTCTTATACTAAATGATGGCAAACTGAGCATGGTAAAGGTAATTGTATGAGAAGGAGGGGGAACAAGAGAAGCCAGAGATTAGCCTCAGCAGACGTAGTTGTCTATATGACCCATGACAGATACCAGAAAGTAATCTAGAGAGGAAACCCTCAGAGGATAATTTGATACCAAAATTAGCAGTTAATCAGAACCAGCAATGCTCCAAAACTATATGGAATTAATTCTCATTCATGTGTGATACTAGGCTGTTTATTACCTCTTTTGTATTTTTCTTTCTACCTATATCCCTCACCTTTTTTTAATATATTAAGATAACCATTATTCCTCATTAATTAACATATTATCTTTAATGTGGTCTTTCCTAATCCTTCCAGTGTCATGTTTCTACAGCCTTTAATACTTTCACTTTTGCAATAAATATTGTAATATGTTGTGGGTTTTTTTTTTACATATTGAAAAACAAGGACAAAATCCATTGCTTTTAACTACTGTATACCCCTACTGTTCAGCACGTTTTCTGCTCCATGGTAGGTTTCAAAATGGTAAATGTGTGCCTTTCCCACTATACTGCAGGGTCCAGAGGTTTCAGAGCACATGTCAAATATCTCATAACCAAATGTTTTGCTATGCGACCAAATACAATGATGGGGATAAGTTGCATGTCATATTAGAAGGCCAAATAAATATTTTGCATCATCAAAATGAGACATCCAAAACAGAACTGTAGTTCATAAAGGATAAAATAATGATGAAAAGACAGAGTCTATTTATTGGAGATCAAGTAACCCATTACAACTTGTAACTCATTTTCCGCATTCTGATGTAGGTGACTATATTTGTTGTATATGTGCACACATTCATCTTGGTTGTACACGAATTTTGTGCAGTGGTAAACATGACTAAAAGATTACTCAGAAACTATCTCTTTTTTTAACTATTTAGGAATAATTAACTTATTGAAAAATACCAACAAAATGAATTTGCTTTCAAGGGTTTAATCATTTAGCCTTTTGGAAATAAGATATTACATGTTCTACACACTTATTTAGGCGCATGCTTATATGATTAAATTTCAAAGTGGTTTAAGTCCATTAATCTTACAGTATAAACTTTAGAAAAACATAAACCTACTACATAAGATGCAATTTGAGCAATTAAAATAACAAATTGTGTGTATGCGTATATTTTCTTAGAATTAAGGACACTAACTCAAACTTGTGTTTCGTTAAGTGACTCAAACTTTAATTTTAAAGTAGCTGTAGCTGTACTAAGATAGTTTCTTTCTTAGGAAATGACTATACCTTTTTTAACTTTATAGAATGAAAATAGAGAATTATAAATGGAACAAAACACACCAGTAATAAAATTATGGTTAGGAAAATACTGTACATTTTTAAAAGCATAAAGATAAACTTAGTCTTATCATAATCAATGAATCATATGATAATTAATGTTGTTTCAGGGTTTTCCCTATGTGGCCTTGTAAAATGAGAAAACGTATTTTTAGACATGTAGTG
Organism: Micronycteris hirsuta; assembly: GCA_004026765.1. NCBI lineage: Eukaryota > Metazoa > Chordata > Mammalia > Chiroptera > Phyllostomidae > Micronycteris > Micronycteris hirsuta. The sequence continues at coordinate 63,229 of PVJI01007176.1, read as the reverse complement.
GAATATGAAAAGGTACACTCTCTGTTGTTTGCTTGTGAGAAACAGATGGCAGTGCAGTTTAATTTTGTGATAGAATCAAGTCTGGAGGGAAGACTTAGATCATTTAGCAGATGGATAAAGAGAGAAATACTTCAGGTACAGAGAATAAAACAGAAAGGTAAGTGGAAAGCTGCCCAGAAAACATAAGTGAAATAAACACACCAAGAAGACACATAGGCTACTATGCTCAATTGTTTGATGAGAATTTAAAGTGGAGATGAAACAATGTAGTCAGCTTTTAAACTGTGATAAAAATATATTGACCCAACGGATGGAAGAAGAAACAATACAGTGATTAAATGAGCCAGAAGAGAGCATCTCAGCTAAAAGAATAGGAAGTGGGGCAAAATATCACTGCTTGTAAATTTTATCTGTTACATAATTAAACTTACCATGTTGTTTTCTTATCCTAGAACCTGATACAATGTCTAAGACAAAATATAGTTAATAAATAATAGCTATAAGTAATAGATGACAACTTTCATTCAAAGTCATCAGTTATGCTGTTAAATTTATTGATAATTCATTTTACATATAAATAGTATGCCATATACAATATGGATATACATTAATATGTTTATTCTTTCTCTCATGAATATTTGGGTTGTTTCCAATTATATGTCCTCATGAATGCATATGCATGAATATTTTTTCTACCTTTGTTTTGTTTTTTTATTTTAATTTTTCATTTTTAAAGTATTTTTTATTTATTATGCTGTTACAGTTTTCCCAAATTTTTCCCCTTTATCCCCCCTCCACCTTGCCTTGCCAGCCCTCCAGCATTCCCGCCAACTTGGTTCATGTCCATGGGTTGTACATATAAGTTCTTTGAGTCCTCTGCTTCCTATACCATTTTTTATTACATTCTTTCCCCATCTATTATATGCCTACTAATTATGCTTCTTCCCTGTACCTTTTTCCCCCTATTCTTCCTTCCCTCTCCCCACTGAACTCCCTCTGTGTGATGTCCATTTCTCTGATTCTGTTCCTGTTCTGGTTGTTTACTTAGTTTTTGTTTTTGTTGTTTTTCTTTTCTTTTAGGTTCATTCGTTAATAGTTGTGAGTTGGTTGTCATTTTATTGTCCCTATTTTTTATCTTCTTTTTCCTAGATAAGTCCCTTTAATGTTTCATATAATAAGGGCTTGGTGATGATGAATTCCTTTAAGTTGACTTTATCTTGGAAGCACTTTATCTGCCCTTCCATTCTAAATGATAGCTTTGCTGGATAGATTATTTTGGATGGAGGTCCTTGCCTTTCATAACTTCAAATACTTCTTTCCAGCCCCTTCTTGCCTGTAAGGTTTCTTTTGAGAAATGAGCTGATAGCCTTATGGGCACTCCTTTGTAGGTAACTGTCTCCTTTTCTCTTGCTGCTTTTAGAATTTTCTCTTTGTCTTTAATCTTGGGTAACTTAATGATGACGAGCCTTGGTGAGTTCCTCTTTGGGTCCAGCTTCTTTGGGACTCTGAGCTTCCTGGACTTCCTGGAAGTCTATTTCCTTTGCCAAATTGGGTAAGTTTTCCTTCATTATTTGTTCAAATAAGTTTTCAATTTCTTGCTGTTGTTCTTCTCCTTCTGGCACCCTTATGATTCAGACATTGGAACATTTCAGGTTGTCCCAAAGAATCCTTGGCCTCTCTTCATTGTTTTGGATTCTTGTTTCTTTGTTCTGATCCAGTTGGATGTTTATTTCTTCCTTTTTTCCCCAAATAGTTGCTTTGAATCCTGGTTTCCTTCTTGTCACTGTTGGTTCCCTGAATATTTTGCTTTATTTCATTTTGGGTATCTTTCATTTGTTCTTCCATTTTTTGAGCAATCTCAATCAGTTCTGTGAGCATATTGATTACTAGGGCTTTAAATTCTCCATCAGATAGGTTGGCAATCTCCTCATCACTTAGTTCTGAGGTTTTGCTGTGTTCTTTCACTTAGGCCATATTTCTTTATCTTGGTGCACCTTGTAAGTTGTAAGGAGAGGGGCCTTAGGTATTCACTCAGGCAGGGCAACCCTCTGTGCTTCTCTGACAGTCTGGTTGTTCTGGTTGATTTTTTTCTTTAATTCCTTGGTTGGCGGAGTTCTATGCAGTTTGATTTTCTGGTGCTTTTGGTTGTTTATTGATTTTAGATTGGTTGTTATTCTCCTCTTGGTTGTGTGAGGAAGTGGAGGGTTTCTACCTAGGCCTCCATCTTGGCCGGAACTCCTGCTACCTTTGTTTTGAATTTATGTGGTCCATACCTAGAAGAGTAATTGCAGGGCCATAAACAAGATGTATATTTAACATTAATTATAACAGTTTTCAAAAAGTGGTCATGGAACTATTTTACCAGCTACACTGTCTAAGAGTTTTAACTGTGTCAGTCCTTGCCAATATGTACTTCTTGTTTTAGTTATTCTATTGTGTATAAAATGGTCTTTTTGTGGGTTTAATTTGCATGTTCTTAATGAATAATGATGGTGAGCACATTTTCATATTTTATGGAATATTTTCATGTTTTTGTGAACTATCTGTTCATAACTTTGCCAATTTTTATAATTTTGTTTGTTATTTTAGATTTATAAGAGTTTTATAGGAACATTTTTGTAGAAGTACTTATAGGAGTACTTTTAATGTTGAATGCAAGTTCCTTAATAAATATATATATTACAAATATTTTCTTTCAATCTGTGACTTATATAATACATTTCTTAATGTTGTCTTTTGGGTAGCAAAAAACATTTTCTTTCATTGTATAAAATTTAATTTTTAATGATTAGTACTTACTATTTACTGTTTAAGAAAATATTACCCAATGTTGTGAAGGTATTTACTATATTATATTATTACACTTGAGATTTTGTCTTCTATAATTAAAGTTATATATTTAAAATAATTTTTATAATGCCCAGATAAAATAGGTGCCATGTTTTATGCTTTCCCATGACAATGCCTAGTTGATAGTGTCAATTGGTTTCAAAAGACTCCTCTTGAAATCAATAAATCCATTGATTTGACTTGACAACTGGGTGAAAGGTATCAAATGGACTCCAATTTTTACATATATGTATATGAACACACACGCATGCACGTGCACACATATCTTGATCGAAAATATATGTATGTATAGCTCTAATTCTGGATTATTATGTTTTCTTGATCCATTTGTTACTCTTATGCCAGTGCAGCATTATTTTGATTGCACTATCTTGATATCAAAAGTATACATTAAGCATTTCCTCTTCCAACTTTGTTTATATTTTGTAAAATCTTAGCATTTTTACATTCTTTGTATTCTCATGAAAGTTTAAAAACTATCTGTACATTTTTTACAAAATATTTGCCTGCACTTTAAGGAGGATTGAATTAAAATTATAGATTAATTTAGCAGAATGGATATCATAAAATATTGTCTTACAGTTCATAAATTTAGTATATCTCTACATTTATTTGTCTTTAACTTTTCTCAGTCATACATTCTGGTGTTCTGTCTAGAATATTTGTACAATTTTTATTAGATATTCATTCTTAGATATATTTAAGCTATTATAAGCTGTAATGGTTTATTATAGTAATTTTCATTTTGAGGGGAGTACAATGTTGGGTTCATATATTGACTTTGTATTCTAAAAACTGTGAAATTCACTTAAGTAGTTATAGTAGTATTTTGGAGATCCTATACTAAGTTCTACATACAAAATAATATCTATAAACAATTTTAAATGTATTCCTTAAAATCTTTTTGCTTTATTTCCCTAGTTTTATCATATTACCTAAATAATATTGATATATAGTATTAACATAAAAAGATAAGCTTAAAAATGACCATTGTCTTTCATAAATTAAATATATATGGTATTGAGAAAATTGGAAAGATATGTGTATAAAAATGAAACTAGGCCACCTTCTTATGCAACTCACAAGAATAAACTCAAAATGGATTAAATACTTAAATGTTAGCTCTGAAACCATAAAAATACTAGAAGAAAATATAGGCAGAAAAATCTCAGACATTGTTCATAGCAATATTTTATTTGATATATCTCCCCAGGCAAGAAAAACAAAAGAAAAAATTAACACATGGGACTACATCAAACTAAAAAGTTTTGCACAGCAAAGGGCCATCAAAGAAATGAAAAGGTAACACACTGAATGAGAAAACATATTTGATGATATATCTGATAAGGAGTTAGTATCCAAAATTTATAAATCTTATAAAACTCAACACCAAAAAAAATCCAAATAAAAAAGAGACAAAGGACCTGAATAGACACTTCTCCAAAAGTGACATACATATGGTCAATAGTCATAGGTAAAGGTGCTCTATGTCACTAATTATCAGAGAAATACAAATTAAAAACATGAGATATCACTTCACACTTGTCAGAACAGCTATCATTGATAAATCAACAAACAGCAGGTGTTGGTGAGGATGTGGAGAAACGGGAACCCTTTTTCACTGTTGCTGGGAATGCAGATTGGTACAACCACTGCGGAAAGCCCTATGGAGATACTTCAAAAATTAAAATGGATCTGCCTTATGACCCAGTGATTCCACTTCCGGGAATTTATCTGAAGAAACCTGAAACGCTAATTCAAAAGAACACAAGAATGCCTATGTTCGTTGCAACGTTATTTACAATAGACAAGATATGAGTGGATAATTTTACCCTTTGCAACAGCATGGATGTATCTGGAGAAAATTAGGCTAAGTGAAAAAAGCCAGTCAGAGAAAGACAAATACCTTATGATTTCATACATGTGTAATATCTAATGAACAAACTGAACTAACAGGCAAAATAGAGACAGGCTCATAGATGGAGAGCAGATGACAGCTAAGGTTGGGGGAAGAGTTTTGGGGGTGGAGGGATTGAGCAAAAAGTTAAAAAGACTTACAGACATGGACAACAGTGTGGTGATTGTATGGGGAGTGGGTATAAGCGGAATAAATGATAAGGGCAAAAAATACAATAAAAATAAAATATATATGTATGTTGAAAAATAAAACTACCCTTAGTTACTACTTCTTGTGGCATTGTAACACACTGGACAGAGTTTATGAATCACCAACATCCACACCACCTAAACAGAAATCATACTGCACAGACTTTGCTCAGTTATGTCATTGATGGGCTGTCAATAAAATATTAACCTCTACTAAAGTTCAATTTCATTTCTGTGAAATTGTTTCTTGAATGGCTTTGTGTTTGAAATACAAATATGTGAATTATAGAAGTATGTCAGTAATACCTAATCATAGCTCATTATATTTCCCCTGCTAGTATTGGATTAGTATGTAACTCTGAACACTGCTTGCCAATCCAAACTGGGAATTCAAATTACAACATTCAGGTCAGAGGTAAGTGGCATTTTCAAATAAGTCACGGGAGAGGTCCAGCCTGTGACATGTTTTTTGCATTCTGAAAGTTGATCTTGGGGACTATAACTATAGCTCTCTTCTCCATAGTGTCAAACCAGATATCTGACTTTTAAATTACAAGAACTTTTAGAACTTTCCTTTATTATGCTTCACTTGTCACTAGGAGCACCATTTTGTGAGGACTACTTGAAATTAAAACTTATTATTAGTGATAAATTAGATTTGCAAATTTGTACAGCAAACTTGTGGCACAAAACTTCAGAAAATATTTTCATTCCCTTTTTGTTCTTAACAGCAAGACTTTTCCTGCAGTCAAGGACAGCAGTTAATGGTAGGTTCAATTTCAGTTTGCAATTACTCTTGAAAATGCACCCTTTATTTTATCTGATTAATATGATGGAATATACCCTGCTTAGCTGTCCACCATAAGCATCAAGATAACTCTTTATTAAAGTAAATAATTTAAGAAACCTTCATGAAGATGTAAAATAAAACCAATTTAATGCATGCATCTAAAAAATAAAGGATGTTGAAGCAACATGTCTTTTTATTCAGAATAGTATTTACTTTGGTATTCAGGGAATGTTCACATGCTATAATCATGTACATTTTACTTAAAATGCATATTCTTCAATCACAATGAATTAAATGGTTTCATTGCTTAAGTAATAGACAATTTCAATAATGACTGAAGCTAATTATTCACTTCTATAAGCTCACTTACTTTTGGGGGGGAAAGGAATGAATTATTGACTGTAAAGCAGCTCTAAATTGTATAAATGTCCAAACACCGGAATGACCACATAGCAGCCTGTCTTAAGCTACAAAACAACTGACCTCAATAAAATGCCTCATAATATATTATTTCAGGCCAAAAGGAACATACTATTCTGTGTAAATAACAAAATAAATAATAATATAAATAATAATACTCAGAGATTCAGTTCAGATAATGGTGGAACAGTTTGTAATAAACTAATAAGCAGCAATCACAGGCTTAAAAATACACATATTCACAAAAAAATGTACAGTTATGGTAGAGATTGAAAAACATGAAAAACTTGGAGGTGATTTAACCCTTGAAAGGGGGAAACACACTCAATGTGTTATGTTTAATTAGTTTTTCTTTTTTTAATTTATTGGCGTGACATTGGTTAATAAATTTATATAGGTTTCAAGTGTACCTTTCTGTGATACATGATCTATATATTACATTGTGTGCCCACCACCAAAAGTCAAGTCATCTTCTGTCACCATATATTTGACCCAGTTTACTCTTTACTACCCCCCACCCCTGGTAACCACCATACTGTTGTCTGTTGTACGAGTTTTTGTTTGTTTTTCTTTTTTTTTTCAGTTTCTCTCCCACATATATGTAGTCACATGGTTCTTAACTTTTTCTGTCTGAGTTATTTGCTTAGCATGATATTCTCAAAGTTCACCAATGTTGTCACAAATGGCAGTGTTTAATCTTTTCTTATGGTTGAGTAGTATCCACTGTATACATGTACACATCTTCTTTATTCAATCATCTGTTGAAGGGCACTCCAGTTCTTTCATGTCTTGGTCACCATGTGTAAAGCTGTAATGAACACACGGGAGCATATATCTTTGTGAATAAATTCTTTCAAGTTTTTTAGGTAGATACCTGGAAAAGGAGTTGCTGGGTCATATGGTAACTCTATTCCTAATTTTTGAGGAACCTACATGCTATTTTCCATAATGGCTACACCTCGGTGTATTCTCACCAGCACTGAATAAGGTTCCCTTTTCCCCACAACCTCTCCAACACGTGTTATTATCTGTCTTGTTGATAACAGCCATTCTAACAGGTGTGAGGTGGTGTCTCACTATAGTTTCCATTTGCATTTTCCTAACTGCTTGTGAAGTTGAGCATCTTTTCATATATCTGTTGGTTGTTTATATGTCTTCTTGGGAGAAGTGTCAGTTCAAGCCCCCTGTGCATTTTTTTAATTGGATTGTTTGGTTGGTTGGTTTTGAGTTGTATGAATTCTTTACACATTTTGGATATTAACCTTTTGCCAAAACTGTTGTTTATAAATATCTTCTCCAATTCACCTGGTTGTCTTTTTGTTTTGTTGGTACTTTCCCTTACTATGCAGAAGATTTTTTTAGTTTGATATTGTACCGGAAATCTTAGCTAGAGAAATCAGGCAAGAGAAAGAAATAAAAGGCATCCAACTGGGAATAAACAAATAAAAATGTCACTTTTTGCAGATCATATGATTCTTTATATAGAAAACCCTAAAGACCCCCCCCAAAATAAAAACTACTAGAAACAGTAAAAAAAAAATACAATAAAGTTGCAGAATACAAAATTAATTTACAAAAACCAACTGTATTCCTATATACTAACAATAACATTTCAGAAAAAAATATTTTTTGCATTGCAAAATAATAATAAAGTTTCTCAGAATCAACTTTTAAAGGACATATAGGACCTGTATATTAAAAATTAAAAAGCATCATAAAAGGAATGCAAACAGATACAATAAATAGAAAGATATTTTGTGTTCAGGGGTTGGAAGATTCAATGTAATTAAAATAGCCACATTTCCCAAAGCAATAAACAGATTTAATGCAATTCCCATCAAAATCCCAATGATAAATTTTTAAAGAAATAGCACAAGAAATCATCAGGTTTGTATGGACCCACAAAAGATCTCAAATAGTCAAAGTAATCCTGAGAAAATAAGAACAAGGCTTGAGGTAACATACTCACTGACTTCAAGTTGTATTACAAAGTGATGATAATCAAAACAGTGTGGTATTGGCAGAAAAATAGACACACAGACCAATGGAACAGAATTGAGGCCCAGAAATAAAACCACATGTGTGTATAGGCAAATCATTTTTAACAAAAGAACCAAGAACATATAATGGAGACAAGAAAACCTCTCCAATAACTGTGCTGGAAAATTTGGAAAGCCACAGGCAAAATATTGAAACTAGAATATAACTTGTCCCATATACAAAAATTAACTCAAAATACACTAAAGACCTAAAATAAGACCTGAAACAATAAATGACATAGAAGAAAACATAGATACTAAACTGATAGACTTTGGTCTTAGAGAAGATTTTATGAATATGACCCCAATGACAAAAAATATAAAGGCAAAAATAAGTGAATAATTAATTTATTCTCGATGGTATTAAACTCAAGTAAAAAGCCACAGTTTCATTGACTAGATATATAAGATACAGTTAGGACTGTCAGCATAATTCAATATTGAAGAGAGAAATCCCAGAAAGGAGAAAGCCAGGTAGCAAAGGAAGGCTCTGAAATATGCCTAAATACTCCCCTGAAATACTGGCTAATGCCACAGGTTTATTGTAGTTCAACAGAGAGCAATATCAGAAAATAAGAAAAGCTGTTGTAGTATAAAATTCCTTGTATTAAGTCAAAGTGATAAATACATTACAAAGTTTGTGGAATGAAAGAAGGGTAAAATTATCTCAGTATTTGGAATGCTGGCTGGTTTGCATATAAATAACCACATTCAGCAGCTTGTCAGAGAGAAGATTGAAGCGTAGCTCTGCGAGCATCTTCCTCGACACATTAAGATTCTAGTGTGGGGAGAAGCAATACCCACAGTTCAAACACTTGTAAAGTACATTAACATATAGTGCTGTGTGATCACACTTTTTGGTTTGTTTCTCTTGAAATTCACTTATAGAATCCATGGCATAATTTTACTGATTGGAAGATACTAAAATTCGTTGTAGCCCACATATTGTTTTAATGTCTGTACTGAAAAACTGGGACTTTCTCAGTGTTGATTTCCATCCCTTATTTTGCTAGGATTTAAATATATAACCAGATTTGAATATCTTTCTAAAGCAAAGATATTCAAATTACTTTAATGATTAAAGGAAATTAATATGACATACTGTTTTCTTAAAATGAGTAAGTTTAAAAAATATAAAGCAAAACCCCATCAAAGTGCAAAGACCAAAAAATTAAAGTGTACATTTTTCACAGACTACTAATTTTAACTATCTATATTTTTAACTTTAAGAAAGCCTTATATTAAGTATTTGCTTACTGTTTTCCTTAATATTACTTTGATTTTAATAGAAAAATTTGTACAACTCAAATAATTATTAATAATTCTTATATTTCTAGGAAAGTAATAATGGCATGATATTCCTTTATAATTAGAATTACACACACGTATGTATAGTGAAAGAGAAAGAGATTTAAGAATGTACATTAAGAAATTGATTTAATAAATACAATAAAGAGATTTAACATATTTGCCTTGCACAACTATGTCATTATGCTTGTATACTTGTCATTATTGTATGCCTATTTCTTGAAATAAGAGTCTTTGAAGAAGTAAGCTGATTGTTCTAAGGGAGCTTATGAGAGAGTAATACTGCAAATTATAGAGACCTGTGGGAGCTGAGAGTCACCCTGGCTGACAGCTAACAAGGACGCAAGGACCTCAGTCCTGTAACCACAAAGAGATGCACTCTGCCACAGCCAGGGAAGTATGAAGCCTAAACTACAGAAAGGGGTATATAGATTGCAACCTAAGAAGGTATATGCTTTTTTGAGATAAATATTATTTACTTCAACATATTCTGTATTTTTACACAAAATGCCTGGCTGGCAAAAGGCATCACACAGATAATAAAGCATGATCATCTAAACCATGCTCATAAACAGAAATAAACTATATAAGCAGACTAAAAGATATTGGATTTTTAAGAATTTTTAAATGTAATTTTGATAAATATCCATGCATCTAGTCAAATATGTAAATAAAATGTCTAATATATGAAGAATTTGAGCAGTGCAATGGAAAATAAAAAGTGAACCAAATGAAAATGTTAATGACAAAAATACAATATGGTAAACAAAGGATAGACTCAAATGTTCTAATAGCTATGGAACAAGGAGGCAAGTGACCAAAACATTTTATGTCACATCTAAATTTAGCATTCAAACTAAAACAAATACAAAAAAAAGGAAAAATTGGAAATAAGCAAGAAAAATTCATGACACAATAGCATAAGATCTAAAATACAAGTAATTTAGTTCCAGAAAGGAGTACAATGAGAAACTAAGCAAGAAGAGATGTGAGCAAATATATTGAATACTGACTGGAAATATTATAAAATGTGTAAGACATATTAAGTCAAGGTTTAAAAAACCATTATAAACATCAGCAAATTTCAATTAGGACACATACAAGAAAAACTGTAGCCTGAAACTTAAAAATCAAGTTGTTACAAATGAAAACTAATCTGAAAACCTTAAAAAGAGCCAGAATTAAAAGACACATTACATAGAAAGGACAAATAAATGATACAAGTGATACATATAATTCATCCAAAAGAGAAGAGGTCGTGAAACAATGGAGTTGTATTTTTGAAGTGCTGGAAGAGGAAATAATCCTTCTCATATGCTTCTATTAGGCTAAACTGTTCTTCAAAAAATAGACAAAATAAATAAAATAGTTTCAGAAATATAAACTGACAAGATATTAAAGACACTTTTATTGTTTATGCAATTATACTGTTATAGGTCTTAAACTGTGAATTCGTATAATGTTATTTGAAGGGAGATTCTGATAAGTTAATTGTATATTGTAATAATATCTAGAGCAAGCCCAAAAACTCATAAAAATGCATAGCTAAAAATTCAATAGGGGACATAAAAAGAAATACTAAAGATTATTTCATTCACTTCCTTGTACATCACAAATAAAGATATTAAAATCTTAATCAGAATCCTTCCCACAAGACGATATACATCAATGATACATTCAATAAATGGTAATTACTCAAATTTATAAATAACTCATACAACTCAACACAAAATATATCCCAAATTATCCAATTAACAAGTGAGCAGAGGACCCGAATAGGTCACTTCTACAGACAAGACATAGAGATGGCCAATAGACATATAAAAAGAAGCTCAACATCACTTATATCAAAGAAAATAAGAATTAAAACTAGAGATATCAAAGGGATTTTCGTATATTCTACTTACATTTCTCCATTGAAAAAAATAAACTGAATATTTGAATTATAGAATTTTAGAATATAAAGACTCTTTGAATATTGTATATCTATTTCTTGTCATTTTAAAGATGAATAATCTGGAAATTAAGCAACTACTAGACATTACTCCATTCAACAGGGCGGGGCTCTGACTGAAACACACATTTTGTAACAAATGCCTTTTACTCAGCTCCGCTACCACTTTCACTTCAAATATTAGAAGGGTCTGAATTATTTCCATATTCTAAATAATGTGGAAATTCTCATTATTTGGTATTCATGTCAGATATAAAATATTGTAAAGAACTTTATATAAAGGCAACGTGAATGTAAGTAAGTACTTCCTTTAGGTAAACTATTCGATATTAATCTCTAAAAATTAAATAAATAATATTTTCCTTTGGTTGCTTTTCTTTATGTTTTCCCCTTTTATTTATGTTTTTAAAATTTTAAAAATTTCTCTTAAATTTACACACCTCATTGTATTTATACATAAAAAAATGACATGGAGGTAAATGCCTGGATTGATATTGATTTTATTCTTGTGAGTATATGAGTATATACAAATTATCATACATAGCTATAAATCTTTTAAATAAAAGTAAACTTTGAATTACTTGAGAAGGTGTCTTTTAGTGAAAAAATTAAATATTTCTGAAATTGAATATTAATTTTGAATGGTTGTTATCAAAAAGGAGAAATAACAAGCATTATAAAAGTTACAGAAAAACATAACCCTTGTACATTGTTAGTGGGCATGTAAATTGATACAGCCACTATGGAAAACAATACTATGTCTCTTCGATAAATTAAAAATAGAACTACCATATGAGATAGCAATCACATTCCATGTACATATCCAAAGGAAATCAAAATTACTATCTCAAAGAGATACCTTCATTCAATGTTTATTGACGTGTTATTCATAACAGCCGAGACCACAACCTAAATGTCCATTATTGGATGAATGGATTAAAAAATATGATATTCACACACACAAACACACATGCACATGCTCACAGGCAATACACGTTGAACCATGAATAAAAGAAAATCCTGTTATTTGCAACACCATGAATGGTTCTCGAGGGCATTATGCTGAATGAAATAAATCAAGCAAAGAAAGCATATTTCACATGTAAAATATGAAGTCAAACTCATAGAAACAGAGAAGACTGGTAGTTGCCAGGGGCTAGAGGATGGGGGAAATAGGTAGATATTGGTAAAAGAATAAAGTCTGCTCGTTATAAAGGTGAATATGTTCTGGAGATCTAATGTATAGCATGATGACTGTAATTAACAATACCATATTATATGTTTCCAAGTTGCTAAGGCAGTTAAAACTTCATCATATATACATTTAAAAACAGTAGTTGAGGTGATGGAGGTGTTAACCTTTGTTTTTATGTAATGATGGCACAATATATGCCTATACATGTATCAAATCATCAGGTCGTACACCTTAAACTTACACATTATATGTCAATTATATCTCAATAAAAGTTAAAAAATAGAAGATAATAAATTAAAAAACCATGAATCGCAAAATGAAAAATCATTTTCAGCTAACAGTATTTTTTAATTCTAATTTTAGAAGGTTTACACCTTCAATTTTTTAAAGAAATGTCCATACTTTTTTTTAGATTTCCTTGGTTTTTACCTAAGGTACTGTTTCAGCTCAATGATATCAACCAAAATCTGCATTACACTTAGTTATTATGTCTCCTTAATCTCTTCTTGGTTTTGACAGTTAATCAGACTTCCTTGTTTTTGATGACTGATATTTTGAGGGGTCCTGGTGAGGTATTTTGTAGGAAATCTTTTTAGTAGAATGTGTCTATAGTTTTTCTGCAGATTGTGTTGGTGTTTCAGGTTTTGGGAAAAAGGACTAAAGAGTTTCAATGTTGTCAGCAAGAAATCAACCTTGCTGACCTGGCTGAGGCAGTATTTGTCAGGTTTCTCCAATATAAAGTTGCTCTTTAATCCCCCCTTCCACACTATCCTCTTCTGGAAGAAATTACTGTACTTTGCCATGTATAATGCACATTTTTAGCCCAAATGTTTCAGTGAAAAATAATGATGTGCATTATACATGGGTAGTACCTGAAATGCCTTGTATTTGTTCTTGTGTTTTGTAATTATTTGTTACATAAAATTTCTTGTACCGTAATATGTTAAAAAATAAATGTTAAAATTCCTTTATGATACAAAAAATAAGTATCTACATATAAGTAAGTAAAATTAAATAAAAAAATTAAAATGAAATATCTTTTTCCTGAAAGTTTGGGCCAAAAATGTGAGTGCACATTTTACACAGTAAAATATAGTATTATACACAGCCCATGCTTAAGGACTGAAGAGATAGATTCCATCTCATTCAGGTGGGGCTATCTCATAAAATATACCTGTAATATTCCTGCAGAGGGACATGTCCATTTCTCTCCATTATTTCTTAAATTATTTATTTTTATTACTATTGACTCATGGATATTTATTTTATAGCTTGGATGATAATCCAGTACTACTTTATTCACTTCGATTGTTCCAGTTTTGGCCATTAGGAGCCCTTTCAGTTGGTTCCGTTGTCCCTTTAATATAATCATATCATTTTTTTAGCATTTTTTTAATGTTCTGACACCACAAGATTATCCAGATTTATTTTTTATATTCCCTGCCCCATTTTTAGAATCAGTCATTTCTCCAAGGAAGTGTAGTTACTTTCTCCGGAAATCAAGATCTGGGTTTTTGTGTGCTCACTGCTGCTGGGTTGTTGCTTCTAGACCCTCTCAGCTATCAGAAAATGGAATATATGAGCGTACTAACAAATGTATCTAAATCTATCCTTAAATATTTCTGTATCCTTCTTCCTGTAACAATACTAATCTAAATATGAGATCGCATTGATGTCCCCCAATGCTGAATTATTATGACATGAATCATTCTAGTCTTTTGGTCTGGCTCATCAGCACGCTCCCTCTCCAACGGTGACCTGAACTTTTCTATGTACCACACAGTTCATTAACTGGTCAGTTCCAGTACATATGTGTAATTGTTTCCAAACTGGGAGCCCACGATCCATGAAAAACTACTTTATCACCTATGGGCAGGTAGTTTATTCTGCCTTCAGTCCTATAGTCCTCACTTATTTCTAAAACTATCTCAGTCAGAAATACCTTCCTTCACCCTCTTTAGTAAAACTATTTCATACATTTGTGACATAATTAGATTCCTTTGTCAAAGTATGTTTTTCACCCTGGGGATCACTGCACTCCTAAGTGATTGTGTTTTATTTATATACTTCGAGATTCACTCATTGTGCTGTGGAAATCTATTTTTTAACCAATGCACAGTGTCCCGCACTTACCAATATATTATCAGAGTCATTTCATCACTCTAAAATATTCCCAGGGAACCTACTTAACCCTTTCCTTTTCCCAAGCTCTTGGGAGTCACTGACGTTTTTACTGTCTCTTTAGTTTTGCATTTTTCAGAATGTCATTTAAGTGGAATTATATAATATGTAGCCTTTCAAACTGTCTTCTTTTACTTAGCAGTATACATTTAAGATTTATCCATAGTTTTGTATGCTTTAATACCCTATTCTTTTTTATCACCAAATAATGCCCCATAGTATATGTATATACCACATTGTGTTTATCTATTTGCCTATTGCAGGGCATCTTGGTTCCATTTTTCATCATTATTAACAAACCCCTTGTAAACATTTAGTGTGCACTGGAAATAAACCATTATAACCCCCCCTTTCTTTTTCATCATTTTATTTTCAATGAATTTTTTATATTATTCCTGCATAGTTAGTTTCACCAGGCTTCTAACTTGCGTGTCCAAAATAGACTTACATAGACTATTCAATCCCTTGAAAATTTTTATCATGTAACCCAAATAGTTAAACTGGGATATACTGTTTGATTATTTAACATTACTTTTCTGATGTAAAATGTATTGCTAAATTTTATTCCACATATATAAAAATTATATTAATCTGGAAATAGCCCATGCCCATCAGTAGATTAGTGGATAAAAAATCTGTGGCACGTGTACACAATGAAGTACTACATGGCTGTCAAAAAGAAGGAACTCTTACCCATTGCAACAGTGTGGATGGACCTGGAGAGTATTATACTAAGTGAAATAAGCCAGTCAGAGAAAAAAAAAAAAACTATATGATCTCACTCCTATGTGGAATCTAATGAACACAATAAACTGACAAACAAAATAAAACCAGAGGCATGGACACACGGAACACATGTATCTGTGGGAAAGGAGCAGGGGAACTGGAAGAGATTCGCCAAGGTACACATATGAATAGCACATGGACACAGACAGCTATGTGGCGAAGGCCAGGGCGCGGGCAGCTGGGTGTACGGGGGCAAAGGACAGGACAAAGGGACATTTGTAATAGTGTCAACAGTAAAAAATAATAGTGAATTTCTTCATTAAAATTATACAAAGACCCCTCTATTTACTTGTATATTATACAGAGGGGACTATTTTATGCTAAACTAACACATCTGTTTTTCTGCTATTTTTTTTTTTAATCTCCATGTACAGTTGGCTCTATCTTCTGGGTTCAATATTATTTGCCTTAAACTACTATTTATTTATGAAGTACAAATATATTTCTTTCTCTCCCTATCAGTTTTGGTCTTTTTTTCTCTGCCTTCTGTCCCAGTATCAAAGTAGTATCTCATAATTAGATAAAGAACTTTATATAGGATCAGAAATTATCATAGAAAAAAATAATTGCTTTACTGTTTGAGTATTGGGATGATTACCATTAATTTTTCCATATAAAGGTTATAATTAGAAAAATATCACTTAGTTATTTTAAAATTAGTATTTTATATTAAATATATGAAAATCAGCCCAGCTGGTGTAGCTCAGTGGATTGAGTGCGGACTGGGAACCAGAGGGTCCTGGTTCGATTCCCAGTCGGGGCACATGCCTAGGTTGCAGGCCGGGTCCCCATGAGGGCCATGTGAGAAGCAACCATACATTGTTCTTTCTCCCTCCCTTCTCCTCTCTCTGAAAATAAATAAATAAAATCTTAAAAAAAATAAAAAAAATAAATATATGAAAATCACTCTAATCTATAAACTGGGAAAGAAACATAACCCAGACTGACAAACACTCTAAAAATGTGGGCAAAGCATAGAGACTCTATTTAATCAGAAAATGAAAGCACACGAACATACATGTATATATACACATCTAATATATAATGTAATATGTTTGCCATTTATATTGTTACATATTATACTTTATATAATATATAACATTTATGTAATATATTATATATCTTATATATATTTAATCACTCATTTGTATTGTTACATATTATACTTTATATAACATATAACATTTATGTAATATATTATATATCTTATATATATTTAATCACACATTGAAAGACTATCACAAAAATGTTTAAGTGCTAATAACTAAAGAATGAAATTGACCCATGGACAAAGCCAAAGGGAGGTAAGATTGAGGGTGGGAGGTGGGGGTGGGGGTGGGTGGGGTGGAGCAAAGTGCTGGTGGGAAATTGGAGACAACTATACTCAAACAACAATAATAAAATGATTTTAAAAAAGAATGAAATTCAAATCATATCTTCTTATTTGATTTCATCTTTCTTTTCTTTTTTATTGATGTTCAAGTACAGTTATCTCCATTTTCTCCCCACCAACACCACCCCCACTCCAGCCATCCCCTCTTCCTACCCTCGATCCTACCCCTCTTTGGCTCTGTCATGTTCCTTGACAACCTTTCCCCCTTCCCCACCATTATCCTCTATCACCTCCCCTCTGGTTACTGTCAATTTGTTTTTAATTTCCAGGTCTCTGGTTATATTTTACCTACTTTTTTTTTGGTTGATTAGGTTCCACTTATAGATGAGATCATATGGTATTTGTCTTTCACCTCCTGGCTTGTTACACTTAGCATGATGCTCTCCAGATCCATCCATGCTGTTGCAGAGGGGTAGGAGTTCCTTCTTTCTTTCTGCTGCATAGAATTCCATCATGTAAAAGTACCACAACTTTTCTGATCCACTCATTTACTGAAGGGCACTTAGGCTGTTTCCAACACTTAGCTATTGTAAACTGTGCTGCTATGAACATTGGTGTGCATAGGTTCTTTTTAATTGGTGTTTCAGGGTTCTTAGGGTATAGTCCCAAGAGTGGAATTGCTGGGTCAAAAGGCAGTTCCATTTTTAGTTTTCTGAGGAAATTCCGTACTGTTTTCCACAGTGGCTGCACCAGTCTGCATTCCCACAGACAGTGCACTAGGGTTCCCTTTTCTATACAACCTCACCAGCACTTGTTTGTTGATTTGTTTATGATGGCCACACACAAGAATAAAGTTAAAATGAATTAAAGACTTAAATATTAGACCCCAAACCATAAAAATACAAAAAGAAAGTATAGGCAGTAAAATCTCAGACACTGCTTGTAGCAACATTTTATCTGACATATCTCCTCAGGCAAGGGAAACAAAATAAAAAATAAACAAATGGGACTGAATCAAACTATACAGTTTTTGCATAGCAAAGGAGACCATCAACATAATAAAGACAACCCATAGAATGGGAGAGCATATTCGTTAATACATCTGATAAAGGGTTAATATCCAAAATGTATAAAGAATTTACAAATCTCAACATTAAAAAAAAAAAAGAAAAAGAAAAAACCCAACAACAATCTAATTAAAAAAATGGACAAAGGACCTAAATAAACACTTCTCCAAAGGTGATATACAGTTGGTCAATAGATACATGAAAAGTTGCTCAATGTCACTAATTATCAGAGAATTGCAAATGAAAACCACAATGAAATATCACCTCACACCTGTCATAATTGTTATCATCAATAAATCAACAAACAAGTTCTGAAAAAGGAATCAATAGTAACTTTATCAGCTTCAGTTCTAGCTTAATATTGATAACAGTATTTCTCTATCATCATTTTATTTGCTTTTTAAGAGTATTTAGTCCGGCTGGTGTAGCTCAGTGGATTGAGCGCAGGCTGGGAACCAAAAAGGTCCCGATTCGATTCCCAGTCGGGGCATATGCCTGGGTTGCAGGCCAGGTCCCCAGTGAGGGCCATGCGAGGAGCAACCATACATTGCTCTTTCTCTCTCCCTTCTCTTCTCTCTAAAAATAAGTAAATGAAATCTTTAAAAAAAAAGAGTATTTAGATTATTTTACAATCTAATTTCCTATTTCAGCTACTTCTTAGAGTTGTCTAAAATTATCAACTTATATATAAGTTGAAACTCATAAGATATGTACATAAAGGTGCTATAACATTCTTTAATGTGATATACATGAATAGTCATTTATAATGGTAACTATGTCACATTTGTTGAGTACTTGATGCCTAATAATATTTCACATGGAATAAAATAAAAATTAAATATAATTTTTATAAAGCCATAGAAAAATTTTATTGTCTTCTTTAAAAAATTAGCATGTGGTCCATAAAGCTGTTTGATGGAGGATATTTTACTCTGTTGTTAATCTTGAAGTTATTACTCACATCAAAACTACATTGTAACAGTAGACAGAGATGGTAGCATTAAAATGATCTTTGAAAGTGAGAAAGCAAAAATTCTAAGCATTTAAAAATATCTCATTTTTCATATAAGAGTAGAAAACAGGTATTTAGTAGGGAGTATGTATCAAAACAACACACATTACAAGATTTAGATAATTTCAAAATACAAAATGTAAAACTTTTTTTGCCAAGGAATTGATTTTGTCTAAGAAATTAGTATGAAAAATTAGATTTTATACTGATTCTGCTACCTGGAAACCATCATCTTAGTATTAAATTATATGGAAAATTAGCCAGGTTCTTGTCCAGACAAGAAGAAAAATCAGTACAAAATAAGCAGACCTATGACGCATGATTTCACTTAAATAAGGGTTTTATGAATTTTACTGAGAATAGAAAGACCTCAAAACATTACAGGCAATATACTGTGAGGTATTACTTCCCTTTACAGAGAGTGTCCTTAGTTAAGTTTATTCTACAAGTTATGAATTCATGTTTCTTTCAGCTGCAATGAGAGAACATTAATTCAACATATCTTAAACAAAAGTTGAAACGTATTTTCTCACGTAATTGAGACACCTAAGGCAAAAGTAATGTCAGTCACAGATTGATACAAGGATGCAAACAACATCATTTGGGATGTCTTTTCTTCTCCACCTTCAGCTGAATGCAGCAAGCATCATGGCCATTGGCAGTCTAACTTCACCTTTTTTTTTTTTCCCCCCAAACAACTCCATAGTGTAGGGCTCTTCTTCCCAGAAACCTGTCAACTCCCTGCAGGTAACTCTGGTTTGATTACATTTGATTACATTGAACCAATCCCTGTGGTCAAAAAGAAAGAGTGTTTTGATTATGTGTTAGCCCTGTGGTGGAAGTGAGTCTGACAGAAAATAATTAATTAATTGATGATAAATAAATAAATAAAAGTTTCTATGTAACCACCAATAAAGAACAAACATAACAAATAATATCTGTCCGTTACAGACTTCACCTTCCTATTTCTCTGACCATTAGTTACTACATTCAACAGGTTTTGATTAATGATGAGTAAATAAAAATTGATTTTTCTTAACACAAATATAACAGATATAATTTATTTTTCTCTCATATTGCCACAAATCAAAGCAACCATTCTTCCAGTCACATTTCAAGTCAATTATTGTATATAAATATTACCAGAGTAATATAGATGCATTTTAAAAAATGTTTAAACTTTTATTTTCATTTCTACTTCATCACATTCTTCTGTTGCTAAATGAATGTGTTTTATTTTCATAGCAGACCATTTTTTTGTATCATTATAAAAATCCTTTAGCATTTTCTCTCCTTGTTTTTGTTTAGAACACATGGATTTTCCATTTATTAGCTAGTGCTAAAATTTTTCATGTGTAGTGTATGAATCATTACAAACACTTCCCTGGGACTCATGCCCAATTAGTTAATAATTAAATGTTCAACTGTGTAATCTGTAGGCAGACATTTGCTAATATCACCTGGTAACAATTTTTTTTCTTCTATGTTTTGCAGTGTGTCCTACTTTCACCATGAAGTCTTCTGACTTTTACTTCTCCAGATATATATTTAAAAATGACAATATGAGGATGTGGGGCAGCTTTTATCGCAACTTTTTATATCTGATGGTATAATTACTGAAAGAATGAAGGACACAATTGTTTAAGAATTCTTTTAAGAATTCTACATCACACAATAATTATTTTTTTAAATATTCCCTAAATCTAGAATTGCCTTACTTATGTGTAGCTTTTTTTCACTTGAAAACATGATTTGATGTATTAAAATAAAGGGTAAAAGAAATGGTTTAAAAGGAAACACTAAAGTTAGCCTATTGGGTCAAATGCAAATCCATATACTAATGATAATGTAGCACGTTTAAGTGCAAATGGTAGGATTTCTTTCTTCCATTTGTGATGACTTAGATGAATCTGGAGATATTACACCAAGTGAAATAAGCTGGACTAGGAAAAAAAATAAAATCTGAACTTATAGTAGATGGTAATTACCAGAGGACAGAGTGTGGAGAAAAAAGAGAGAGGAAAAAGAGAAAGTAAAATGTTGGTCACCAGAGTCTGAGTGGAGAGTCAGAGGGATCAGGGGAATTATTGCGTGAAGGGCACAGAAGGTCAGTTTTGCACCGTAAAGAGAATTCTGATGAAGAATGGTGGTGATGGTTGAACAACAAAATAAACAAATGCAATACCTAAGATAGTAAATTTTGTTATGTGTATCTGACCACAATAAAAAATTGCAAAAATTATTTTCAGCCTCTGATTTAAAAAGAAATGAGCAATATCCTAAACTCTTTATAACATTGTAAATAAAAGATATTTTTAGGGAAAATTGTTTTTTTTTTTTTTTAATTAGTCGTCTTGTTCCTAAAAGAAGTGCTCTGGTCTATATACTTTATTTTGCCACTCACAATGCACACCCACTTTTTTGTGTGCATTATACACAGGATTATTATACCCATAGTATATAATCATTATGTCCATGTATAATGTGCACCTTTATTTTTCCCTCAGAAATTTGGGCAAAAATAGTGTGCATCATACATGGCAAAATATAGTACCTATTAGGCTTTTTCCCCACAAGAGTTAAAAAAAAATCGACTAACTTTCAGAGCTCTATAAAATATTTTTTCTGTCACTGAAAGTAATAGTTACACAAGAATAAAACTGACATTTGAAAATATATGATTGTCTTTTTTCTTCACAGTGCAGTCTTTCTTTTAGAGTGTACTTATTACTGCAAATGTGTATTTCAAAGCATAAAGTCATAGTAGCATTTTACAACACAGAATTATTTATTAATTTACTCATTGTTATTCAGTTACCATGCTATGGATTTCCTGTTGTGTTGATGGAAATTTTTGCCATGTGGGTTAAATTGAGGGGTAAAAAGCGACACTTAGACAACAAATAGTGCAGATTGGTAGCCAAAGAATATTGTTTCTGATTTTGCCTTTTATCTTATTAATTTTTTTAAGATTTTTAATTCATATATAGAGAGGGAAAGGGAGGGAGAAAGAAAGGGAGAAAAACAGCAATGTGTGGTTGCCTCCTGCACGCCCCCAACTGGGGACCCAGCCCACAACCCAGGCATGTGCACTGACTGGGAATCGAACCTGGGACCCTTTGCTTCACAGGCCCGTGCTCAATCCACTGAGCTATACCAGCCAGGGCCTGATTTTGCCTTTTAATCTTTCCTGTCATGGGAACACTGAATTATTAAATAAGAATAACATCAACCCCAATTCAAAAAAAACTATGCACCCCAATATTCATAGAAGCACAATTTACAATAGCCAAGTGCTGGAAGCAACCTGAGTGCTCAGTAGTAAATGAATGGATCAAAAAACTGTGGTACATTTATACGATGGAATACTACACAGTGGAAAAAGAAGGAGCTCCTACATTTCACAACAGCATGAATGGAACTGGAGAGCATTATGCTAAGTGAAAAAGCCTGGTGGTGAAAGACAAATATCATATGATCTCACCTATAAGTGGAACCTAATCAACAAAACAAATAAGCAAACAAAATATAAACAGAGACGTTGAAATTAAAAACAAACTGACAGTAACCAGAGGGGAGGTGAGAGAGGTTAACTGAGGGAAAGGGGGAATGGTTGTCAAGGAACATGTATAAAGGATCCATGGACAAAGCTAAAGTGGGGTAGGATTGAGGATGGGAGGTGTAGTGGGTGGGGCAGTGGAAAGTGGTGGCAGGAAAATGGAGACAACTGTACTTGAACAACAATTAAAAAATTATTAAAAAAAAGAAAAAACATCTTACTTTTGTTAAGGATATAACTTCTGGTACAAGGAGGTATAAAACAGTGTCCAGTATGTTCTGAATGTCTTAAAAATGAATAAACAGTGTCATATATTACTTGACTTAGAGTAATTAAACATCAATCATCAAAACCATATCTAGCACCATAAAAAGCTATCAAATATTGTTATAAGAAAACTTCCATGGTGTATGGTAAATAAGAGAAAAGTTTGTAGCCCCACCCGAAGCAGATATTGTCTCTTCTTTCTTCAAGAATTTTTAAATGAATATGCTGAACTACAGCTTTCTGATACACTCTGAACTCATAGTGTCAGCACAACACACAAACAAACAAAAAATCAATATAAAGGGAGTTCAGAGTAGGTGTATAAAGCTCAATAACAGATATAAATTAGTGAGCATGTTGAAAGGAAGCAGAACCTTTTCAGAAATTGAGCTTGAAATTGAGCAGAAATTGTTGAGTATTTAAAGATTTTGAATAGGTGTATTAATAAAGAAGAGATGTTTGAAAACAGGCTAAGTCACTAGGGCAAGAACTTGTTTGACACAATAATTAGTCTGATGATCAAAAAATAGTTTTCAGGGACATGATTAATATTTACCATGAGTTTTTTAGTAAGAGAATACTAGAAAATGTCAAAATTTAATTTATGTTTTTATATATTCATGATTTTTATTTACATATGTATTGAACAATGAATTGATATTTTAATTTCTCTTATTCCTCTTACCTAGAGTATAATAAATTCATTCTTTTTGATTGGTTGTGTGTGAGATTTAATTTTTTTTAAGATTTTATTTATTTATTTTTAGAGAGAGGAGAAGGAGCAATGTATGGTTGCCTCTCACATGGCCCTCACTGGGGACCTGGTCTGCAACCCAGGCATGTGCCCCGACTGGGAATTGAACCAGGACCTCTTGGTTCCCAGCCCACGCTCAATCCACTGAGCTACACCAGCTGGGCCTGTGAGGTTTAATATTTAATGTAAAGTATGATAAGTCTATTTGGATTTTAATGTTCATGATGTTGATAGAATTTTTTCCTCCTATGGATCTTACTTTATTTGCAAGATATAATTTCCCATTTAATTGAAAACATTTTTTGAGATTTAATATTGTTCTAAGAAGCAGGAGTAGATTAAGGTCAAATGAACTACATGTAAATTGCATATGTTATAGGCAACAACATATTGTAGCTAATGGTATTTCCTACAATTGTTTCTGTACTCCACATGCCAAAGACATTCTTAATTCATCATAAAAATATAGCTATATTCAAAATAATTATTTTTAAAGAATGACAATGAATCTCAGTGTTGAGTGGAAATAAGTGAGATGAAATTAAAAGCATCGCTATGATATTCAACCCTGGAAACGTACTAAGAGAGTAGATTTCAGATTTACTCTTCACACTCACAAACAAAAAAGTAACTATGAGGAGATGATATGTAAATCAGCTTGACTAGCAATCATTGCACTCTCAATATACATATCAAATCATATTATTAATATACACCTTACATATATATTTTTATTATATAAATATATATTTATGTATATATAAAACATAGTAATGTTTAATTTAACATTAACATAAACATTAATTTAACATAAACATTAATTTCAGAAGTAGACTGAGCTATTTTTAAGTGAATTATTTAATACAATATTTTTTGTTTGGGAAAAATATAAACATTTAACATTAGTTCTAAAAATAATTATGATTCCAGCTCTGACTGGGGTGGTTCTATGGATTGAACACCAGCCTGTGATCCAAAAGGTCACTGGTTCGATTCCCAGTCAGGGCACAAGCCTGGGTTGCAGGTCACCTCCCCAGTTGGGAGCACAGGAGAGGCAACCACCCATTGATGTTTCCCTCCCTTTCTTCTCTCTCCCTTGCTCTCTCTTTAAAAATAAATAAACAAAATCTTTAAAAAATAAAATATGATTCCAATAATTTTTGGAAAGGAAATCATTGAATATAGAGTAGTATAATGAATAGGAGTAACTAGAGGGCAAAATACTTTTTCTCCAGATAATTGCTCATTTTGATTTAATATGTATTACATAATATAGTGGAAAACATTGTAATAATAATTTTAATGAAACATTAATTTTTACAGTAGTTTTAACATCATAGTCATAATTTAGCCATAATGCATAGTAAGAAGTTTTAGTGAATATGAACATTTTAATCATAATCAGATTTTCTATTTTATATGTCAAATATGAGTTTGGTCATATTTGGTATATAAATTTCCTATTAAAATTTTCCCATTAAAAAACAACAAATCACCCGGCTGGTGTAGCTCAGTGGATTGAGCGTGGGCTGGGAACCAGACGGTCCCGGTTCGACTCCCAGTCAGGGCACATGCCTGGGTTGTGGATCAGGTCCCCAGTGAGGGCCATGTGAGAGGCAAGCATACATTGCTCTCTCTCTCCCCTCTCCTCTCTCTGAAAATAAATCAATAATATCTTTAAAACAACAACAACAACAACAACAAATCATCATTTAAGTCAATGGTACAAATATACTACTGTATTCTTCATGATTTTCAATAAATAAATACATTTAAAATAGAAAACTTGTGTATATTAACAATTTCTTTATAACACCTTTATACAATTCAAAAATTACATCTAATTTCTTCTAAATTATGTTCTTCCACAGTTAATATTTTTAGATGAAGCAAAGAATAATGGGTATTAATCTTTATTTTTGGTAAATATATCCCGTAAACAACTCATTTGTCACTCAAAATATTCAAACCAGTTTCCAAATTTAATTTATTAATGAATTTGCCTAGGCAGAGATGAATGGGAAGGAGGCCAGCTACCCACTTTAAAAACATTGATTACTGTAATGTACCTGAGAAAAAAAAAGGTTATATTTCAATAAAATTTTAATAGGAAGTGAAACAACAGAGGAGAAATGTATCTAAATATGTTACTATTGAACAATATAAACTAGCCCTGACCAGTGTAGCTCAGCTGTTTGGAAGTCATTCTGCAAACGGAAAGGTCCCAGGTTTGCTTCCTGGTCAGAACACAAATCTGGCTTACAAGTTTGGTGCCTGGTTGGACACATAAGAGAGGCAATTTATTGATGTTTCTCTCTTGTCATTGTTTCTTATCTCTCTCTCCCTTCCCCCCTCTCTAAAAATAAATAAACAAAATCTTAAGAATATACACTAAAACTGATATATTTCATAACTTTTATAAAAGTAGCAAAGATTTTCTGAACCATCAGCCAGATGCATAATTCATATATTACAATACTTACTATATCCTTAGCAAATGCTCTTGTCAGCAATATTTTACTAATAACAATTTAGGCTTAAAAATGGAAAACCTTTTTTAAGATCAAATAATTAGGTGACCAAGTGTAGTCTTAAACCTAGTATTAAGTGATACCAAACAATTTTCCTTAACCACCATTAATATTTGGCCTCTGCTGGAAAATTCTGAATATAGAGATATATTTATTTAAGAGTAAGTCCTTTGACTAGATATTGGGTTAGCCAAAAAGTTCATTTAGCTTTTTTTCTACACTATGCCTCTAATTGTGTTTAGTTGTCTTTAATTTAATTTGAAACAATTTTGTTAGATTATACTGTGACTGTGGTCATATACATTTAAAAAGCTTATCAAAATTACTGAAAATTGTGCATCCTACTTAATATGGAACATGGAATAAAATACGTAATGTTTTGGGTGTATTATGCTTTATTATTTCAAGAAAGTAAAAACACAAAAAGAATGCTTGTACAGTGTGTAGAGAAAGTGACTGATACACCTTCTGTGACTGATCAAATGTGTCAAAAGTGGTTTGAGAAGTTTCTTGGTACTATTGAGATTTTGGCCAAATAACTTTTTGCCGTGGGGCTGTCTTATGCACTGGATGATGTTTAGTAGCACCCCTGGCCTCTACCCACGAGAAGTCAATAGGAAGAGATAGTGAACATACTAAAAATATCAAAATGAATAAAGTGATTGGTAAAAATGAAAATATGCCTTTTATGGAAAAAATGTAACAGACTTTTTGGCCAACCCAATAGTTACTCATGAGGAGAAGGAACTAGAGATGTGAAGCACTGGAGGTTCCAGACAAAAGAAACAACCTGAACAAAGGGAGAGGAAGAAAAATAGCATCTTAAGGATTTGAGGGATGCACTATGGAAAGGAACCTGGCTTTATTTGTAGGTTATTTTGTACCTCCACTGAATGCTTTCAAAAAGGGAGGCAACGTAGTAATATCAAGCTGAGTCTAAAAAGTCACAACAGAACTCTGGGCTGGAGATAAACACTTGGAAAGAAGACCAGTGCAGCATGATATAACTGCCAGTAATTTAAGAAAGAGCAGTTGGAAGAATTTGCAAGAAATTGCTTGTAACAAACAAAGAAGGAGAAGGGAACTAAGAAGATTATCAGCAATTTGTCGATCTTGCTTTCTTCTGATCTTGCTTTCTTCTGAAGAATGCTCTCCCTCCTCCCCTTATATAATTTCTTCACTCTTCTCAAACCCACAGGCTCCTTCTTTCTCTTATTTTCAATTACTGACCTTAACTCATGCATTGGAAAGAGGAAAAGGAAGAAAACGAGGGAGGAGAGAGGAGAAGGAGGGAAAAAAAAAGTCATCAGCTCATAACCTGCTCATCTTCTTACTTTTAAGTCAGACAATATTCATTACCTTGCTAATAGATACAATCCCTCCTTTATTTTCTGTTTTACAACCATATAACATTCTTTTTTTTTTTTATTTTAAAGACTTTATTTATTTATTTTTAGAGAGAGGGGAAAGGAGAAAGAAAGAGAGAGAGAGAAACATCAATGTGTGGTTGCCTCTTGTGTGGGTACCAGTGGGGACCTGGCCTGCAACCCAGGCATGTGCCCTGACTGGGAATTGAACTGATGACATTTTGGTTCACAGCCCACACTCAATCCACTGAGCCACACCAGCCAGGGCCCACCTAACATTCTTAGAGAGCTCTTTGACATCCATTTTGTCCTCTTCTTAAATACACAATCCTTTCCATCAGCACTTATGTATGCTTTAAAAACATCTCATCTTAAACAAAAAAAATGTACAAAAATTTAAATATCTCTTGACAAGATATCCTGATTCATCTTTTTTAACATTTATTTGATAATGCTTTCTGCTCTTGATGTTTTTGCATTATCATCCCTTCTATCTGCAGTCACTTTCATCATGCCTGAGTATCTCGTACTTCCGAATTTTCTCTGGTAAGATCTATTGATAATATACACTTTCAGTTTTTTGTTTGGCTGAAGATAGCTTTATTTTACACATGTTCTTGAAAGTTAGGGTATCTGGATATAGAATTTTCCAAGAATGCTTGAAAGTCAGGGACCCTGGATATAGAATTCTAAATGAGGAGTTAATTTCTTACAGCACATTGTAGATAATATTTCACTTTCTTTGTCCTCTATGTTTGGGTTACTACATCAGCTGTTATTACAATAGCACCCCACTTTTAAGTTCTATGTCTTTTCCTCTGACTCTTTAGTACATTGTTCTTTATTTTACTATAATGTTTTTAAAACAATTTTTTAAAAGTAACTGGGGTCCTTGGACCTGATTATATGGTGCAGTGCAACAATTTGGCAAATACTATGCAATTTTCTCATTAAATACATTTTTTTTCTATTTTCAATCACTCCATTATCACCTCCTGGAACTTTGATTAAACATGCCACAGTCCTTTTATTCTATCTGCCATGTTTCTTAATATTGTTTCTTTTTTCTTTCCTTCTTTTTTTTTTTTTTTTTTTACTTTTTGAAGTTCCTTCTAGATAAGTTTTTTGGATCCTTCAGTTATCATTTTTCTTTGACCTCAGTTTAATTTGCTATTCAATCTTCTTTCTTATTTCACTTGTTATTTTTTTTTATTCTAGAAGACTTAAATATACATCTAGTGTATTCTGAAAGAAAATATTTTTGGCTAAATTATAGCTTTGGCTTTTTATGAAAAAATATTAAAAATGATTTTCTCTTTTCTGGTTTGGCAGATATATAAACATTGTAATATACAAGAAAGCCTATTCCAAATCCTCATCAGTTCCACTGATGTAATCTGGACAAATATGCTCCTTAAGATGTCTTTTTCTGCTCAGTTGGAATCTAATGTAGCTAACTGCATAATTATTTTCCTCAGACTCTCAAGATTTTTGCTTGTGTCATTTTCCATTTATGCACAGAAGTCATTGATATGTATGAGGACTTTACATCAACAAATTATAGAACTCATCTCTTGTCATGTTGAACAGGTCATGAGGTCAACTGATTTGTCCAAATTTATCTGATAGGCTCTACATGTGAATCAGATAATGTTTAAAAGAAATATTAACTTTTAACTAAAATGCATTATTCTCCTTTTCTCTAATGAAAAAATAAAAGTCACACATGTATACAAAGTCATCTTTCTTACACAATTTTCCTTGAGTTCCTGGTAGGCTCATGTCAAGTACTTTGATGTGCTCCACTAAGGGAATCTTGCATCAAGCAAGAATAATTGAGTCCTTCCAAGTTCACGCACTGTGCTCAGTTATTGGTTAGAAATAGTCTAGGGAAAGTGTGTCTTCATATAAACACATAATAAGTAGAATCTGTCAAATTCAGAGAGTATCATTTAGCTAAATTCCCTATAGCAGGGTCTCTTAAAGTGAGATCTGAGAGATGAATCTCCATGGTTGTTTTGTAGGTCAAGGAAGAACCCATATCTGAGCTGTGTCCAGAATGATAAGAAGGGATCACTAATTGACTAATTTAAGGTGTTTTTTCTCTCTTTAATGTATCAAAATCACTTGACAATGAACACGCAATTTTAAAGTCTATTATCATGATTTCCCTTGTATAATTCAAATGCCAAAATATTGAAGCATGCAATCTCTTCCTTTCCCCATGTATTCCTTCCCAATTTACCACCTTCTTGGGTTATCATCTTTATGCTGGAGCCCCAGCCACACTGATGACTATGTTATACCAGGAAAGCAGCATCTGCACAATGCAGCATATGGTAGAACCAGTGGACCCCATGGTCTTATGCTCACCATCTCGCTTTACCTCTTTTGCCATAAAGTAGCTCTAATAAATTAAGGTGATGTTATGCAGGATCTTATAAGTCACACAGCCTTTTGGCTTTGTTACCCATAAAGGAAATTGTGTCTATCATTCATCTCTAGTTGAAGTGCCACCACTGGCTTTTTCTATCAGAATAGTGTCCCTAATGTAATTGGGAGCCCAGTTCTACAATAGTACCTCCTACATTTAGCATCGTTCTTCAGAGAGCATCCGCCACTAAGGTCCACTATGACATCAGTGTTTTTGTCAATTGGATTGTCATTGTAGTCATTGTAAATGCAGTTTCATACCAGACTTGTCTAGATAAAAGAAAACAGAAGGTGGTTTCTTGTCTTACATTATAATATACCTACTTCTCTAAGATGGTGTTTCTTCTTTCACTCTCTGCCTCCACCCTTATGTAAGCTTCATTGTGTTTAATGTGGGCCATTGCCCTCTCTCTACACACACACACACACACACATATAAAATCTCATGTATATATTAGTTTCCAAGGGCCATCCCAGCAGTACAGCAGTATATCAGAACTGGCTCTAAGAATTCTTTCTAGGGCATTAAATGCCGCGTCAGAGGAGAGTGTTCAGATACTGACAAAAACCATTACTCTGTTTTAAAGTACACATACACACACATCTCATTCAGCACCCATAAATATCTACTACCAGTTTGATTATGCTGAGACTTGACCAGTTATTGGTCTTCTGGCAAGGAGAGAAGGTGAAGCACATCCTAAGAAGAGAAAGAATTGTCCTGACAATAAATTACATCAGCTAATGCTTCTTTATAATGTTTAAGAAAGGGGCTGCTATTATCTTCTAACAAGGAGTACTTAGGCATTCAAGGATCCTGGTGTTTCTATGTTTATATATCCGTCCCAAATCTCTTACCTCCCTTCTTTACTTTTATGGTGTTGACTTTGAAGTAGGTGATGCTTCTAGGCTGAGAATTCAGTTTTCTCTGAATTTCACTTACACAACTACACCTCCTGCCTGATTGCCCAGCCATCTTCACCTTCAAATTGCAAAAGATGAGGTTTCTTTAAAAACTGCCAAATATTCATTATGATCTTCACAGATTACTTTAAATGGTTGATTAATTGACCTGAGACCATCACATGCTCAGATTATTATTGGCACTTAGTAACAGTCATCCAATTCTACTGTCCTTATAATTGTTCTTTCTCAAATAACTCTCAAACATCTAACTCATTGCATTGTTAATACATCCTCTTTTTACAGTATCCTATTCCAGTTATCATAGATGAGGTCTGGCATTACACTACTAGAGCATTCCAAGAACCATAAATACTCTGCTTGCAACCAGCAATGAGATCCTCATGACCACCCAGCATCAAATACTCAGGGACTGCTTTCTACAATGACTCCTGGAATGCACTGATTTAGGTCAAGTATCCTAGAAGCAGGATGTAAGACAGAGGGATTTTTTTTTTCAAATAACTTACTGGAGAAGAGCTCTCAAGAGGAGGAAAAAAACTGATGCAATAAGGTCAGGAGACAAATTTTCAGCAATAATGTCATCTCAGCTTGGGATTAGTTTGTCTGACACCATGTAGAATCTGTAGAGCACAAATTGCACCAATAAGTCAATGCTATGTTGCAAAAAGTTGTCTAGAACCCTTAGAGCAGCCAGTTACTAGCCAATGTCTCACCTCAAAACATAGGGGTACGATTGGGAATAGAACCGTAGCTGAGGTGGGTGCTGTTTGGTTGAGAGAAATTTTCTGGAGAAGTGGGCAGATAGGACTTGTTGTCTGCTAAGCATAAGCCTCAAAATAGTTAGAAGACAGATGCACCCACTGGTCAAGGGGATCTAGTGAGGCATATTCAACATCATGAAAAGTGAGAATCACTAAATCTTAAGATCATTTTTGTGAGGAACACAACTCTTTCAATTACTTCAAGCCATGCCACAATTAACAATATGGGACCTTGTATATGGAGGTCAATTTTCTTTAAAGAAAAAAACAGCAAAAAAAAAAAAAGTAGATTCCCTAAAGAAGATAGATTTCCTAAGGATATGTAGAATAAAGCTGTGTTGGGTGTCTAAATGGAGACCATAACAACTTTTTGGGGTTATGTTTCATAATAGCAGTTCCACTTTTATTCTCAACATCGTATTGGTGAGTTACAAATTTTACCCAGGGGGAAAAAATGTGTCATGATAACATAAAGGATATATACTTTTAAGCTAAAATTATATATTTTATATTAGATGTTTATTGAATGATTCTTTTATGGCAACCAACTAAAATGGTAAATATCCATTAACCTTAGAGAATTCAAATGATGAACTGGGAGAGCCACAGGAACTATCCTTAACACAGAGATAGTTAGTGATCTATTACTTAGGTCTAAAGTCCAAAAAGCCACAAATTTGCCATCATCTTCAGTACTATGTACATTGTTTGCAGCTACAACAATTAGAAACTAATGAAAGAGATGGTGGTGGTGGTAATTTTAAACATGAACTACATTAAAGCATGGGTGTTGCATGATATATTGTGGTCCAAAAAGAAATTGACTTTCTTAAATCCAAGTCACTTTAATCAAATGAGTGATCTGTAGATTTACTTAATGAGATATATTACTACAAAACTACAAATTATTCAGTGAGATACATTATTTTATCACTCACAGATTCAAGGAAGAGTACATTTATTAAGACTAGACTCAGTAAATGTGTAGATCAAAAAAAACGATTCATTTACGCAATGAAATACTACTCAGCAGAGAGAAAGAAGGAAATCCTACCTTTTGAGACAGCACAGCTGGAACTGGAAAGCATTATGCTAAGTGAAATAAGCCAGGCGGTGAAAGACAAATACCATAGGATCTCACCTGTAAACAGAACCTAATCAACAAAACAAACAAATGAGAAAAATAGAATCAGAGACATGAAATGAAGAACAAACTGACAGTGACCAGAGGGGAGGGGGGAGGAGGATAATGGAGGAAAGAAGGGGAAGAGGCAGGTCAAGGAACATGCATAAAGGACCCATGGGCATGGACAAAGGGCTGGGGATTGGCTGTGGGAGTGGGCCACAGGCAGGGCATGGGAGAACAAATGTGGTGGGGGAGGAAGTGGAACAACTGTGACTGAACAACAACAAAAATAAGTCACTAAAGGTGCCCTGGGAACAAAACAACAACAACAACAGCAAAAAACCTAGATTCATGGAATAATATATTTCTTGAGACTTTAGATTATCTGAGATTTATCCAACTATTTCATAAGTTTTATGAATCCTAATTTATTTATTTGTCAAGAATTGGTCTACTGAGTAAAGAATTGAAGCTATATTTTATCCCTACCCAAGTACATGTTTATTGACTTTAGAGAGAGGAAAAGGAGTGAGAGAAACATCAATGTGAGAGTGAAACATCGATCAGCTGCCTCTCACACCTATGTCAGCCAGGGATGGAACCCACAACCTAAGCATGTGCCCTGACCTGGAAAAGAACCTGTGACATTTCAGTTTATGGGGTGATGCTGTAGCAAGGGTGAAGCTTTGTTTTAGTTACTGACCATCATGATGGAAAATCATACCTAGAAGATATGGGGGGAAGGGATTAAAGAAAGTGAAACCTGGGTGGTAACTGTGTAGGAGTTTTTTGTTTTTTCTTTCAAATGTCCATTCAATTTCTACATACAGGTGATAGAAGACAAAAGAGGGACACTTGATCAGGTCAAATTCAATGATAAATCAAAACGGTTGGGAGACAAAAAATAATAGCTAAAAAACATCAATATTAAATATGTATCTGGAATAATTTTAAAAAGTGATAAAAATGCCAAAAGGAAAAACAGTAAATATAGTAGAAACTCTATCAAATAATGTAAAAATCCTGATCTCCATAAGTAATAATATAAAGGCTTAGTAACACGTTCTGTGCGCCGAGAATGACTGTGACAAGAATAACAGCAAAGGTGAAATCCCTATTAAGCCAGGATATTTAAATATGTCGCATTATCACTTACTTCCTGCTTGGATGAACTGGGAACGACAGAACACTACTTTTGTGATATTTCTGCCCAAACTGTACAACTTGAATCTAATCATGAGTGTATGTAAGATAAAGCTAAATCAAGGGATATTTTACAAAATAACGGGGCTGAAATTCTGCAAAATAACTGCCGTGTAATTTTCAAAAATGTCAAGATTTAGAAAGACTAAGAAAATCTCAGAAACTGTTCTAGATTAGATGAAACTAAAGAGCTATGACAACTAAATTTGATGCATTATACTGGGTTGGATCCTCGACTAGAAATACAAATCATTTTGCATAAAAGAACACTATTGGAACAATATGTGACATATGAATAATGTTGCAATGCCTAGATAATAGTATTGTATCAGTGTTCCTTATTTTCTTCATTATAGTGTGGTTATATAAGAAAACCTACTTGGCTTCAGTAAATGTAAATTGAATTATTTTGGGGACTAGGTGTATCAACCTACTCTGAAAAGGCTAATCAAATAATAACATCTATGTATGTGTAGAGAGAAAATGATGAAGGAAATGTGAAATATTAACATTTGTAGAATCTTTATGAAAGTTTTATAGAAGTTCTTTGTATTTTTCTTGCAAAATTTCTTTGATATTATCTCAAAATGAAATATTTAATAAAGAAGAAATCACAACAAGTAAGACAGAACTTACTTTAAATGCAAAGAGGTTTTATTTGGGTGGAAATAAGTCAGTTGGTGAAAGACTAATATGTCGTTTCACCTGTATGTGGAATCTAAGGAGCAAGATAAACTGACAAAATAAAAACAGAGTTATGAATAAATGGAACAGACTCTCAGAGGGGGGTGGGTCTGGATGAAAGAAGGTGAATTAGCCAAAGAACATATTTGCACAACCCTTAGACACAGACAACAGTGTGTTGATGGCCTGAGGGAAGGAGGGGTGAGGGGGAAAAAGGGGAGGGAATGGGGATATCTATAATTGTGAAAGCAATAAAAAATAAAGTAAAAAATGAATAAAATAAAATCGTATAATTGTATAATAGCCTTAGCACTTTGGAATTGTTATAAAGCACTGATACCAGGACAGGTAATATCACAGGAACATTAAAAAAAAATGGGGGTGGGCTGGGTAGAGGAGGGCAGAAGGGGAAAACTGGGGCAACTATAGTAGAATAACAATGAAACATTTAATAAAAAATAAATAAAATAAATAAAAACAAACAATGAAGAAATAGTAGCATAGAGAAGAAAAGCCAACTTCAAAACATTAGCATACTCACATGTCAAATTCTAATTTTACTGCACCATTTCTTTCCTAGAGGATAGAACTCAAGCTGAAATACGAATGCATGAATTTATATAAGCAGAACTGCAGGTGCAGTCATGTTTGTGGGGGTTAAAATTTCTCAGCAGATTCCTATAATTAACTAGTATTAATTTAATATGACTGAGAAATTTAGGCCTCATTTTTAACTAACAGTAATTTAAATAATTATATTGTACAGATAAATCCACTCTTTTTGTTATGATATGATGAATCATCCACTTCATCTTCATTTCTATTCTTGAAATGTCTGAGTCATGTCGCTTTGTATCATACAGATGTTTCTTTTTAGTTCCAGTTCAGTGGTGAATGAAGTGACTTAAGCAGTCCATGACACATTGCGTTTCTGTCGCACAGAGAACTTGCTGCTCGGCCAATTCATGAATTTCAGTTCTAAACCTTTAGTATTTACAAACCTTTGTAAGTTTCAAATAAGTGTGGGATGAGACATTTTTTTTAAATACTCCTTTCTCTATGATTTGGTAAAGCACAAAAATATGTCAAACTATTATTTATTCCACTGAGTTCTGATTATGATATATGCTATCAATTTGTGTCATAATTGTATTCCAAGTATACAAGATTCAATGCCTTTATTACTAAAAACAGCCAAATATGGTAATTAAAACTGCTAAATTATCCCTGCCTCAAATAGTATCAGGTAAGCAAAATATATCATAAACATCTTACAAACATTATCTAAAATGATTGCAGTTTTAAAAATAGTATATCAGTTATTTCCCATATAAGGCAAATATTTCAGAGAAAATTAACCCATAAAATTAGAAGTTGTTTGAAGAGCTACTTCTGGAAATAGTTGTAAATGTCAAAAGACAAAGGATCAAACTCATGTAGTTTATGATGAAATTACATTGCTTAGAAACATTTTTAGGTGTAATTTCTAATGAGTGTGTTATAATATAAATCTACTATACATAATTTCTGCACCGCACTAATTGTTCTGGAAGTCTTAGAATGTTGGTTAATTCCAGTTCTCTATGGTTACTATAGATATGATTTTATTTTATGTATAGTCAGTATTTATTATCTGGTAATTTTAAGATATACATACTAATAGTAATTGAATTTGATTATAGGTAAGAAAAACTATTTTACTATTAATTATTTAATAGAAGCATCACAACTATTTAAGCATTATAACTATTTAAGAAGCATCGAATAGAAAACCAAATACCTTAAAGTCAAAGTTATACAGAAATCTTAGATTATCACTGGTTCTCATTTTGGCCTAGTGGATAAATCATTGCTGTAACTCGGATATTCTAAATCTAGTATAAACTGGCAATAGAAACACATGAGCAATTTCAGCCTTAGGATTTCTACATCCTGATCTTTAAACTAAAGTGGTTAGCCTAGATAAAACACAAATGTCCCTTCTGTATAAAAATATCTTTGACCATTTTCTTTGTGAAAACAAAGACACTTGATCTATCTCTTCTTGGTAAAGTAATTATCAATCAAATTTTTAGGGTATTGGTATCTAGTTTAAAAATACATTTTGGACTTTTTTAATAATTGTAGACTATTTTAAGAACTCAAACTAATAACAGCCTTAATTTTGAAAACTAAATCTGCCATGAAGCTATATTCAAAATAGCAAAACTTTTAATCACAAATCAAAACAAAATATAATTACTCTGTGTTGGTTATTATAATCTCCTTTAGTATATTCTGACCTAATCTATTTGAGGAAGAGTCATTCAATACTCTATAAGTTTTCCCAAAAGATTTATTACTAACATAGGGTTATATGACAAAAAAGCAAGGCTGATGGGACTGAATATAAAGAGGTGAATTTAAAGGTAGAATTTGACAGTTATTTCAAATAGCATATCTAATTTTCCTGGCCTCAACCCAGTCCCAGTTCCTCAGTTAGAAAAAGTTAAATAACTGCCTGATACTTCATCTACTAATGAGAATTCAATCAGCTAATACTGAGAAAAATACATTTTAAATAGTAAATCATAATATAAATGTGAAATGCTACATTTTCTCCTTGAGAAAAAATTTTGTTTATTCAGACTTTAAATGACATTTATTTTCCAGAAATATAGCGCTATTTGGCCATTTAAAGGATGTATATTTGAAAACGGTTATTACAGATACTGCCCAAAATTTTGCTATCACTTCATATCACTTTTCCTGTGTATTTGCCATCACTTGCCAGCACTTGCTTTATAACAATAGATGTTATCACTTTCTTTACCTAAGTTTGGTTTATTTTCATTTAAATTTTGATCTGGTTTTTATTTACAACATAAGTTAGAATCTTAGAAAAATATATTTCATGATCATGACAAACCTTTGATTAAAACAAAAGTTTGTATAACTTTCTTTTATAGATTCACAATTATTAGAATCTATATTAGATTCAAAAATATTAGAAGATTTTCATTAGATTCCACATATGTGTGAAATCATTCTGTCTTGGTCTTTTCCTGACTGGCTTATTTCACTTACTGAACAAACTGAAGTAACAAGGAAAATGGGGACAGACTTGTAAATGGAGAACAGGATGACAGCTAGTGGTGGGGAGAGATTAGGGGGTGGAGGGACTGAGCAAAAATGAAAAAAGACTCATGGACATGGACAACAGTGTGCTGATTGCTGGGGGGAGGGGTATAAAGAGACTAAATGGTAATGGAAAGAAATACAATAAAGATTTCAAAAGTTAGAATTAAAAAAAGAAAATTTTCCTTTTTCTCCAGAGTTTCATCTGAATTAAGGTTTCAACAGGCCTACCACATTTGTGGTAAAAAAACAGGCATGATCCTCAGCTGCCCTCAATTACTTGTACTTTAGCTGGTCTTTAATTTTTATTTCACTTAGGTCACTATCATAAAAGGCTTCGTTATCTTCCGTCAGGTCTCTTCAGGTCTCCTCAGGTTTGGTGGTTCTCTACATTCTGTAGTTGTTAGCTCATGCTATGACCACAGAGCTCTACAAGGCCAACAAAGATCAACATCTCTCACTGCTTGCCCGTGGATGCAGAGGAATCATCCTTTTAAAGGATACGCATCCAAGATGAAGTTGCCCAATGTCATGTAGCAGTACCACACAGCCATTTCTTACTGCAGTCTTGCACCTTTCTAAACATAAACTGAAGTTTCTCTGTTTTCGAAATGTTCAAATCTCTGGAGATTAGGTTTCTGTTTTCCCTTAGGGTTTAACACCTTGAAATACCAGACATAAACCCCTTCTCACAGAACAAGCAATTTCTAACTGTCCTTGATTCACTTCTGAGTTTTTTCCTCCATTCCACCCAGGGAGTCTCTGTCTAGTACCCGGAGTTCCCACACATGTAAGGGCTTTCTTTAGCCAGCTGAAATGGTATGTGTTTTAGGTTAGCTTCTCTGGATGGAAAAGGCTTTTCCATCCAGAAGTATGATAGAAGTATGTTTTTCATCTACTTCAGTGATTTTTTGAGAAAGTACCCAGAAAAGTGTGTGGAGAGGGATAATGTAGCAAGGGAAATGCTAAGCAAGCAAGTATATGTCTATCTCCTCTGAAGACTAGCTTCAGTCTGATACCACGAAGACGCTCTAAAACACAAATTATACAACAGTTTGTCCTGCCCTGAAGCCAGGTCATTTGCTGAGGTCTAGGGTGAGTGCGAGGTAGCTCCTCCCAATGGTTGGAGGAGAAGAGCGCAAAGGCTCCAGGAAAGCAAGCGCACTGCGAGTCGTTCGAAACCAACTTAAAGAGCAGCTGGGCAGTGGCTCCACCAACCCTTAAAGGAACCCTGGGCATTCATTAAAGCATAGCTAATTACTATTACTCATTTCTTTGAGTTCCCCTAAAGAAGGACCCTGAGGTACAGAGGAAGATGTAGAAAAATTTGGGAGGAGGTGATCCCAGAAAGCACTTATGAGGAAATGAAGCATGTGGGACAAAGAAGGGAGAGAAGACAACAGTGCCTTAATGTGCGCTGATAATGGACCGGAGTAGTTTAATGAACCTGGCGCCCTGACTTCCCCCTTCACTCTGGGTTAATACCCACTTGCTGCTAAACAATCTCTCAGTTCATAAAGCTCTCAGGTAGAGGAGAAAAACCACACTCCTAAGATGGGAAGTTAGTCATGTGCTGGGAAAAATCTATTATAATTACCCATAAATGAGGGCGGGCTGGGGGGCATCCATTGTATATGCCATGGTATCCCTCATGCCATCTTGTTCCTCTCCTGTTCCACACTGAGGCCCTGACATGGAGACTCAGTCTGTACTCACACTTCCAGATGACAGCATCAACCTCTAAAAGGGCTTAGATGGGAAAGATAATGAGAAAAGCTATTCTTAAAGCTATAGAGAGTCACAATACCATATTTTCTATTCATACTTTTTCTCCTCTGCTATTTAAAAATACTATTTCTCCTGGTTAGCATTCTACTTACTGGCCTAGATGTATTGCCAGGAGATGTGATTTGGGCCCTAATACCTGAGGAATCTGATTTCCTGATTACCCTATTGTAAAGCAGGAGCTCTAAACCAGGGAGCTGCACTTATGTTCATGATATTCCAGAAAAAAAGTGCCCAGAGGACCAGCTGTAGACACGTTGTGGACATTACTCTCATTATAGGGAAGTACACCCATGGTGGCAGATTGGTGTGACAGTGACCACATCCTGACTCCAGCCTTGGTGCTACTTATAGGGTAGGGAGGGAATAGTCATGTGTAAAAATTCTACGCTTTTGTGATAAACACAAGAGCCTCAAAACACAGAGGCTATGAGAGGCTGGGACATCCAGATACAGACTGTTTTCCTCCTTCCTTATGACTGTTGGCCAGTCAGCCATCTGTTCTCTGAGGTCATGGAGGGGCCATGTCCTGAGTTCCCCACACCTGTTTCTATTGCTCTGTGGTTACTTCACTTGCCTATGCACTGCACTGTTTTCCCAAGGAATGGAAGTGTAAGTAAATGTCCCCAACAGTCCTTGGGTTTTAGATCGTCTTTTCAATGGCCTAATTATGCATCAGCAACCTTAGTACATCAAGTAGATAATGTTTTATTAACTCTTCCAAGACAGGAAGTCCTTTCTTTGGCTTCTAACATATGAGCATGAGGAGCTGACCATGAAGATATGGGAATTACAGTGTTTTTTTGTTCTGAAGTTCTTGTTGTGTTATCTGGGGAAAGTATTCTTCCTCTGGGAAGTAGGTTCTCTAATTGTCCAAAATCTACAATTGCACAGTTGGAAACCCCAAATTCCCAAAATGGAAATGATGAAGGGAAAGACATTCTTATTTCTCCTTTTTGGTTTCCAGGCTTGTGTGTTTTAGTGGAAACAAAGCAGGTGCACCATGAACAGTTGTTTGTTTTACACACATACCAGGGTACCTCATCTCCAAATTGTATACTCACAGAAATGATGCTTTTCCTGAGCCTTCAATAGGCCATCTCAAAGACCCATTAACAGCTGAGAGAGAGTCATGTAGCCTCCACTGTTTTGCCTTCCCCGTGAAGTGATTCCCTGGTCTGAGGCTCAGTTATGTGTGATTCCATGACTTCAACTCCTCAGAGAGTGTCATTGGCAAAAACAATGGAAACAGTCAAGGGAAATTCATTTTCAGAATGAATGACAATCTAGGTAAATATGAATCTTTTTTCCTCTTTTCAAAAGAGAAAGAACCAGTATAATCAACTTGCCGCCATGTGACTGGTTGATAGTCCTGAAAGACATGATGTACTGAGGGTTAAGGTTTCAAGACAATGAATTCAGGTGGGCCTGAAGCTCACTGCATTCAAAATAAAAAACAAAAATAGGAGCCAGAATGATACATGTACAGCACCCGTTTCCACATATCTGTACTCCAAGAGGGCCATGGTAACATTTGGGGTCTCAGGTAAAAAGTCCCTGATTCTAAAAATCCTCAAAATATCTGATGTGATCCCTTTGGCAAATATTAGGGGAAAAACACACACACATACATGAATACACATATTTGCCTCTGTGTTTTAGAACAAGATCAATATGTAAACACAGTGAGGGATTGTGATTTTTCTATATTCTAATTTATCATATATTGCAGTTATTTCTTTTATAATTTTTATGGAGATGTTTCATCTACAAAAATAAAAGTTTTATTTCTGTTTCTCAATAGTTTGTGATTGGATTTGATCAAAGGCTACAGAATGATACTTTCTCTCCAAAACTTAGTTTATTAATTGTATATTGACCCATTATTCTGATATAGAGTGCATTGACTTGTGGTTATATTCTGATTTTATCAAGAATGCATGTTGAGTAGACTGAAGTTTGATCTATCAAGATAATTATGAGCTTTTCAACCTCAAATTGAGCTATTCATTTGCACTGAATGCACTTGCTTTTCAGGTGGTTTTATCCTGGTGGTTTTGATTTATATCACGACAGCATAGGCCAAGAGAATAAGCACAACCATCTCAAAATTAATTATAAATCAATGTATATAAAGACTGAAAAATTGCATGTAATTAGCAGGACTTACCAATGGTGTTCTAAAAATTATCCCCCTCCCAGACAAAATAAAAGAAGATAATGGAAAAAATATTTTAAGGGTGCACACTTTCAATTATAAAATAGTTTCTGAGTATG
The DNA here is from genome assembly GCA_004026765.1 of Micronycteris hirsuta. NCBI lineage: Eukaryota > Metazoa > Chordata > Mammalia > Chiroptera > Phyllostomidae > Micronycteris > Micronycteris hirsuta. Next base: position 21,397 of record PVJI01007176.1, on the reverse strand, counting down.
TTGTACAGGATATAGTTAATAACCTTATATTACCAGGTGGTGAAAGACAAATACCATATGATCGCACCTATAACTTATAACCTTACCAACAAAACAAAAAGCAAGCAAAATATAAACAGAGACATGGAAATAAAGAACAAATTGAAAATACCCAGAGGCGAGTGGGTTTGGGATAATGAGGGGTGGGGGAAGGGTCATCAAGGAACATGTATAAAGAACACACAGACAGATCAGAGCTGGATAGGATTGCAGGTGAGAGGTGGGGGTGGTTGGGGCAGGGTGAGTGGAGCAGGGTGAATGGAGACAACTGTACTTGAACAATGAAAAAATATATAAATAAATAAAGGTACTAAGAGAGCAGATTTGAAAAGTTTTCACCACAAACACAAAAATAATTGTAACTATGGAAGGTGATGGATGTCTAACCTTATCCTGATAATCATTTAGCAATATGTACATCAATCATTACATTGTATGCCTTAAACGTACACCGTGTTTTCAAAAGAGAAAGAACCAGTATAATCAACTTGCCGCCATGTGACTGGTTGATAGTCCTGAAAGACATGATGTACTGAGGGTTAAGGTTTCAAGACAATGAATTCAGGTGGGCCTATCAATTATACCTCAATAAATTTGGAAAAAACAAAATAGGTTAATATTTTGTGTGAAATTGTATGAAAAAGTCTCACTTTGAAAAAGTGACTGGAAAATTTGCTTTTGTGAACAATTATTTTATTTTCTATCCAGAGAAGGCAGGAGACTCTTGCCCGGTAGGATGCTGTTAGCTGCTGAATGCAGGGCCAGTGGATCTAGTTTCCATTGGCATTCACCGCATAGTTATTCTTTTAGGGCCAACTGACAAAAAAATATTTTTCCTATCATCACCAGACTTATATAAATATTGGAGATAAATCATTCCATCTTGAATGTAGTTGTTTTATTTTAAAGTAACAAGGAGAAAGCAAAGAATGACCAGCATAGCCTGTGTTATTTACGTTATTTTCACTCTGGTCTTGATAGAGATGTTAAAAGATGATAAGAAGTCCTGACATATGATGGGCAGTGATGCAGCATAGAGATCCAAGTGGAATCTGTTCAGTCTGTGGCTCGAAGCAGGCTGGAGACTGGCAACTCTAAACAGAAACAAGTGCATGTTTCACAAAGTGCTGGCAAGAGCAAGCGACCAGGAGTGATCCTGGCAGTCTATGCCTCATTTGAAAATGGCATATGTTGATGTCCTTTGGCTAGTTCACACTTGACAGATGTCTTTTAGCTAGGACAAATAGAACATGAAAGACACAATTCATGCTTCAACTAGACTCTGGCCTGCACTCTCCAGTAGAAAGTCTGTTTCAGCAGCAGGCTCTTTTCCTACTCTTTCCTGACATCTACCCGTTTTTTTCTCTTGTGTATGTTATTGATTTTGTTATTGTTTTAAAATCCTTCTTTTCCATGATGAAATGCATTCATGGAATTATTCAAATCACTTCTATACCTTTAAAAACTGGTTTTGATTAAACATGTTTTTCCTTCTTGCCATCCTTCCTGTTTTTTAATTTCTTGAAAGCTTATTAGGTGATAGGCTAGTGTTTGTAGATCACAGGTGAACAACAAAATAGGATCTTTGACTTTGCAAGGTTCAAAGCTTTCTATATTACATAGGAAGTCTGTCAGGTAACTAAAATCAGGTTAAATCAATTCTATAGTAAGACAATTCAAAGATACTATAAAGACATATAAGAGGGTACCCTCAGTATACATTATCAAATTTTCTAGAGAAAGTGACTTCTTTCATGTCCGAATGTTAAATAAACATTAGTCAGATGGATGTGGAAAGAAAGAGAAAATTCCAGTAAAAACAAAACAAAACAAAACAAAACAATGAGCACAAAATATGGGGTCAAGAGAAAGTATCCCTCAACACAAATTTTCAGAAATAAGAAATTCAGAAGGTTGAAGCTAGAATATAAGAGGCAGAAATGAGATTTGGAGCTCCCAATAAGTAATGTCAAAACATGATTTCTTTTCCACTTACAGGATGTCACATGTAGGAATTTAGTTTGAGAGACAGTGTACAAACAATAAATAGTACTCCATATTCTGTTCCCTAGAATACGGTGCTGGTGTCCTTAGTCTTAATCACTTTACTGCCCTCAAACTTGGTTTACTCAGCTGAAATATAAATGATAGTCTTAGAGGTACATACTTCACAGGATTGTCCTGAAGATTATATTAGTAAATATATGTAGAGAACTTAAAATAGTGTTTGATAAATAGTAAACATTAAATAGTAATTATTATTTATTATAGTACTGATACTTTAATCGTATATATGAATATATAAATGGGAAAATGTAAAAAAAAATTACTACAGTAGTCCAGCAATAAATGATACTCAAAAAATTAAAATATAGGCAGAGGGGATAAATGAAAGCAAATAGATCTGAGAGGCATGGCACAATACAATGAAAACACTCGGTGGCTGACTGAAAGTGAGGGTGAGGAAAAAGATATGAGTATGGATGACAAAGTTAGCAGATGGCATTTGAAGAAGATAATTATAGTGTCTAAAAGTGACAATGCTGAACATCTGTAATATACAGGAAATTCTGATAACTAGCAAAAGAAAGACAAAAAAATAACAAAACTGACAATGTTAGGAATAGATAGTCTAAAAATGTGACATGTCACTTCACACTGTTACATTATGAAGTTTCAGAAAGTTGGAAAAGCCAACAAAAATGTGGGGAAGAAGAAGCATTGTGCCCTGTCATTCAGAGTTAGAAATAAGATTACCTGACCAAAATCAGACTATAAAAATCCCTGGGTATAGAACCAAGTAAAGTTCTGAAACAGGCCCACAAAGTAACATATAATGGGATGCTCATTATAACATACACTATTGAATGGGAAATAAAGCACATAGCAGTTAGATAGACATTTACACTGATTGACTACATGGTTGGTCTGTGGATGGTCTACATGTGTGGCAGTGATTTCCACATGTGTATAAACACGCAGTCCTGAGAATTTACACGTTTTGAGCACAGCTCCGTGTGATTCCTGTGTGAGCAAGTGTGGATCATGTCTGTGGGATGGGAATTCTCTAATAGGAAGTTGGCAAAGGTGTATCTTAAAAAATTCTGGCTGGCTGTGCCCTGCATATTTAACCTGGTTGTGTCTGCCACCGGATCTGAATCAACATCCCAATGCTTTGCTATGAGTAATCCTACCCCTGTTCTGCTTAATCCCATGAATAATCAATCCAATGTAAATGTGTCTTAATGCCTCTAATAAAACCCCCAGCTAAGCAACCCACGAGGTCTTTCTCCCCAAGATGGGCGATGGTGGAGGAGACCCGTGGCCGCCGGATTTCTTCCCTCTGCGTGTCTCAGTGTGAGATGTATACACGCAGTTGGTTACGGTCATCCACGGGTTTCGGCTGGGACGAGATCCCCACGGCATACATGGATGGTCCTGAACAATCATGTATGGCCTGACTTTCTTAGTTCCATATGTACATATGGAACATGCATTTGGTGTCCTGATTTTTGCATATGACTTCATTTCCTTTGTGTGGGATGAGTGTGTTGCTTTGCTACATTAACATCTAAGTTGGTCTGTGATTTATTGTTTTGGCCAAGGAACTGAGAGCAGAAGTGATAGTCTGTCAATTCTGAGCAAAAACTTCAACAGTCATCTTGCTATTTAACCAAGTCTCTGGGGTTGGAACTTTCGCTTTTATTTCACAATGTTGAAGCTACATACAGCAAAACTGAAAAGCCTCAGAGATTCTGGAGTTCTGCAGCAACAATGTGAGCAAGAACTGTGCATGTATTGTTTCCATCCCCTGTTATCATTGTGGTTATCTTGTTGATTTTCTCTACCACTTATAAACTCTTCAAGATCAGAGAGCATTTTACTCATCTTTGTGTTTCTCACAAATAATAGTTCCTGGCCCTTGTAGGTATTCCATGTATTTTAAAATAATTAAATATTATTTCAGCATCAAGTTTGGCTATTCAGTAATCATCACCTTATGAAGGAGCAAACAAATTTTCAATGGTGTCACCCCTCAACATCTTTTGCACTATAGATTTTGCCAGTTGGCCATCTCTCTCCTCTCTCGGCTCTTCTATTACACTTTTATTGAAGGAGGAATGACAAATGATTGGTTGGGGACAGACTCGTTTCTGGCCCTCACACATACTACCTTAAGATCACAGAGAACTGAAAATCGTTTTTTTTCTTTTTTTAAGTAGTTCAATTCAGCATGTGTGGCAGAAAGTACCAGTGGGTTAGAGTTGGCATCTGATTACAGTTTACTTGCATCCCTGGTCTAGGGAAGAAAATAACAGGCTTGGACTGAGGATAACATTGCTCTTATCTAACTCACTTCAACTTCTTGGATTTTGCATAATTAATTTGAAAGATTACTTACAATTGCAACTGATTTTAACCTATTTTAAAATATGTAATTTAAAATAAGTTTTTATTTTCAGTAAATTTTGTGACTTATTTTAGTCCAAGTTTTATTTTAACTTTTAATATCTCATTCTTTTCAGTATCTTTATAGTAGAAAAGTAAAAATTGATGTTTTTTAATAATGAATTTGTGATGAATATTCCAATCATAGGTTTTAGCATCTGGACATGCATTTATATTATGATAAATGTTATTTAAAATTGGATTTTGTAAAGGTTCAAGATAAATTTATTTCAAGTAAGATTTTTAAGCCAAAAAAGTAGACCTAAAACCATAAAAATTATAGAAGAAAATATAGGCAGCAAAATTTTGGATATTATTCATAGCAATATTTTATTGAATATATCTCCCCAGGCAAGATAAATAAAAATAAATAAACAAAGGAGACTACACCAAACTAAAAAGTATTTGCACAGTAAAGAAAAACATCAACAAAATAAAAAGATAATCCACAGAATAGGAGCACATATTCACTGATACATCTGATAAGGAGTTAATACCCAAAATTTATAAAGAACTTATAAAATTCAACACCAAAAGAAATAACACTCAACACCAATAAACAGCCCAATTAAACAAGGGGCAAAGGACCTGAATAGACACTTCTCCAAAGATGACATACAGATGGCAAGAGACATAAAAAGATGCTCAATATCACTAATCATTAGAGAGATGCAAATTAAAACCACAATGAAATATCATCTCACATCTGTCAGAATGACCATCATCATCAATACATTAATAGACAACAAGTGCTGACAAGGATGTGGAGAAAGAGGAACACTTTTGCACGCTTGGTAGGAATACAGACTGGCACAGCAATTGTGGAAAGCAGTGTGGAGATACTTCAAAAAATTAAAAATGAATCTTCTTTTTGACCCAGCAATCCCACTTCTGGGAAAATATCCAAAGGAACTCAAAACACTAATTCAAAAGAACCTAAGCACCCCAAAGTTCATTGCAGCATTATTTACAATTGCCAAGACATGTCCGTTAGTACATGAGTGGATTAAAAAAAAAAAAAAAACAACAACTATGGGACATTTACAAAATGGAATACAACATGGCCATTAAAAAGAAGAAAAATTTACCTTTTGTGATAGCATGGGCAGACCTGGAGAACATGCTCCAAGTGAAGAGAAAGACAAATACCATATGATTTCACTCATATGTGGAGTCTATTGAACAAACTGAACAAACAAGCAAAATAGACTCATAGATGGAGAGCAGGATGACAACTAAGGGGGAAAGTTAGGGTGTGGAGGGATTGAGCAAAAAAGAAAAAGGACTCATGGACATGGACAACAATGTGTTGATTGCAGGGATGAGGGGAGTTTAAGTGGACTAACTGGTAATGAAAAAATATGATAAAATATAATAAAAAACATGCATACACAAAGTTTTTGAATCACTAATTCAAACATTACAACTTTTATTAGAATTTGGTGTACTATACTATATTAGAAAACAGAAAGAAACTTAGCATTTTATTTGCACTATTGTAATTGGATATATATTTGATCATTCAGGTAGAACTCTAATTCTATTTCAGGTTTGGTTAGTAGGGAGGCTCACTGTAATCTGCAAATTTAATTAATGGAAACCAAGAAGCATTAGAAGGATAACAAAGATTAGGCTTGCACCCGAAACCCTGATTATAATCTAAATTCCAGGGGATTTCAAAAATTCTTGAGATTTAAGAAGTCTTGTTTGTGCTAATTTTCCTAGGTTTTAATTCTTTAAAAACTCTCAAATGAATGCTTTAGGGAATTAAAAAAAAAAAAAAACTTTTGAAAAGTATGCCCATATCTTGTTCACATATACAGATTATCCTCATTCTACAACTACATTTTCCTCTTTCAAACAGTATTTCTTTTCATTTCATTTCCAACTGAGTGTTAATTTTTTTGCTAATATATTTCAAAGGTCACATAATAATTCTGTAGGCATAAAAGAGATATAATTAGATCGGTGGCTACATTTAAATGTTTATGGTATCATTGCTATTAATTAATCAAAAGAGATTATTGTGAATGCCTCCCTGTGACAACAGATGTTCAGGAAGACTTTTAAAAGTTTTATTCAAAGAAAGCATATTGGGATTAAAAAATAAATCTTCAAGTTTATGTCTGTATACTCTGTGGCCTCCTTAAATGTATATAACAAATATGTTATATACATATGTATATTATGTAAATATATTTTTTGATTATATATTTTTTAATGTTCTCCATTTGGCTATGCTTTGACATTGAGTCCTTGCTGATCCTGGAGAGACTGCCTCTGAGGGCTGGCTAATCCCTGGGAATAACACATGATTCTGCTGGGAGTGTGCCTTTCCTCTTAAACCGACCAACGAACAGCCCACAGTAACCAACTACCTCCCTTATGTAGCTCTGGCAGCTAAGCCATTATTGCCTGCTCTACGCTCACCCCAGGGCCAGGTAAGCACCAGGTATCTCATGACAGCCTCTACACTCTGGGACCAATGAAATTATTCACAACTAGACAATTCTAAATCTTACCCTCTCTTCTCCTGACTTTCCTGTGAAAACCACTGTAAAGATACTTGTCCATGCTCCCCTGTGGCTCCTTCTGCCTCCTGACGCTCTTGGCTCCCCACGTGGCCCTGCACAGATGGTGTGCCCCCTCCACCTGGAAATCGTGTCACACACTATCTCTTCAGCAGCAAATACTTCCAGATTAGTTAACTTCAGCTGATCTGGGTGATAATAAATCATACATTTTTAAAACACACATATATATGTCTTAAAATGTATGATTTTATGTTTTAAACTATATATACACACACAAACTATATATATATATATATATAATACTATATATATACACACAGACATATATATATATATATATATATATGTCTGTGTGTATCTATATTATGTGTATATCTCATATGAAGAAAGATTTTTGGTACAATTTGACTATTGTATTACTTCTCTCTCCCATTAAACAATAATACCTTGTATTTATTCAAAAAACATCTCAATCTTACTAGGTCAATTTAATTATTTTGTGATTTTTGGCCTTCTAAAATACCATTAAAAGCCATTGAAAATTATTTCAAATAGGTTTGTTTACTTTAAAAGAGAGGTTTACTTTAAATAGGTTTGTTTAACTTTTCGAAGTAGGCTCATACATATGCGTGTGTTCTGTGTGTGTGTGTATATATATATATATATATATATGATATATATAAACACATTTCTCAGTAAAAATATAAGCTTTTTTTCCCTGGAACTGTTTGTAAGCCTTTTATGAAAATAACTTACTAATGAAAAGAAAATAAATTGTTTTGATACTCATTTTTCAAAAAGTTACACTGTGCTGCTAAGGGTTAAGATGAGAATTGAGGTCAATAATCAAGTTTCCATTATATGTCTAAGTCTTTCCTAAGAGAAAAATAACTTTAGAAGCACCTGTAGTTCTTTCAAGATCTAGCTATATGAATTGATATCTCCATCTGTGTGTCAAAGAGGCATGTGGGTCATACAATTTCTTCAATTCAGCCTCACTCCCAGTCGGGGGGCACCACCATTCACTCCATTGTTCAAGGAAAAAAAACAAAAACAAAAACACTGGAGCAATCCTCCCGTACTTCATTTCCACCCCAATACACATGTAATTCTAAAACATGTCTTTTTTACCAAATGTATATTGAAAAAATTACCACAACTTTCTATAACCTATACCATTTTCACATTTGTCTGGCCACAAAGTGACTAGAGAAAATAAGAAAAAGAAAAGCTTGTTTTCCAGTATGGAGATGTGTGGCAAAATACAGAATGCTGCAGATAATCAGAAATATATCGAGTGTCCCTCTTTCTAAGCTAAATTCCCAAGGAGGTAAGGGAAAAAGGTGACTAGAATGAGGAAGGAGTTGCAAATTGAGGGATTTTATTTCCTGGCCCCTGTTAGAAGACATCTAAAGCCATGAATTTCCAAGATACAGACTGTATCACGTGATAGAAGCATGTTCGGTCATCAGGTAAATGAGACACCTGGAGAGACCAGAGTGCATAGGAGATAGCACATGTTTCTTGATCCACCAATACAATTAATTCCCTCTCTTTTGGTACCTCAGGTCACATCAACTGTAGTCCCCTATGTCCCACTCCTCCTCATAGTGATGTCGCACAGAGCAAAGCAATGAGATTTTCCTTGCATATCTGTGTGGTGGAGTACATTTTAGACTTCCCACCACTGTTTTGACATGAATTCATTTTGACATCTGTTTCCTGCTCTAGCAATTTCATTCATTCTCAGGGAGGGAGAAATATCTATCTACAATTTCAATACAGCTATAGATTCAGAAAATCTAAACAAAATGTCATTTTGTTAAGGGAAATTGTTAAAGGGAAGGGGGGTAATCTTTTCCAAGTCTTTATCCATTTAATGGTATTTTAGATTTATATAGAAGTAGAAACCTTTTTATAAATGGAGGGTATGGGAAAAAAGACATGAAGTCATAAGAAGAGAAAACAATGATGGCATTAAAAAGAATTGAATGCTCTGAAATTTAATAGAGGCTAAACTGGAAATGATCTTTCCTGAAGGCACAATGCAATGCAATCAGGTGAAAGACTATATGTTTGCAAATTGCTATGTTTTTATATAAATGTAATTTTTTTCTGATTTTACCAGTCAAAATTTAGGAAGAGAACTTTAAGCTTTTAATTCTTTTTTCTAGTTTTGTTGGTCTTTTCTTGCTTTGTTGTGTGTTTGTTTGCTTTTTGCTTTATTAGATTTTACATGTTCTAGAAAATGATTTCATGTTTATGAAATTTAGAAGGTTGAAATAAATTTTGTGAAACTTAAAAATATGAATGTTTGCATTATCAATTTAACATGAATCTAATATTGGTTCATTTTAATTAAACTTTGATTGGCTTGCCTTTTTAGAATATCCTATGTTTTAGGTCAATTATGGTAATAATAAAATAGTCAGTGTTAAGTTTGGGACCAAAAAGATTAATAGTAGTAGAAATGGTGCCACTTTCACATAACAATACTAATTAATGTATCAGTGAAATGTCACCGAGAAAGAGAACTTTACACTAAAGTTTCTTAAATCCATAATTTTTCTTGCAGATTGATGAATATGTAGTTATTATTACATCTTGCCCAATTAGCAAAAGATTTATTAAATAGAAGAAAGGATGTTGTGCATTTTCCATATTATTTCTCAAATTATTGCAAAATTGTTCATAATAATATATTAATAAGTATAAGAACAATAAGATATTATAAAAACCTAGGTAAATTTATGGAAAAAACTAGATAAATGTGTGTGTGTGTGTGTGTGTGTGCAATTGAGCTGCAAAGAGAGGATGGTATAGAAGGAGAGGGAAGTTTTCTTATAACCACCCTGCCTGCAGATTTGAATTACATACTAAATGCTACCCAAACAGTGTGATCAACCGTGCTTCTCATCACCATCGGAACAGGAGTGCTTCACTAGAACACCGCTCTGCTCTTCTCTTTGTTCTGTAGTATGAAGGGTCAATAGTCAAAAGTAGAGTTTTATCTAAAGGTGCATTAAAAAGGGAATTGGAAATGTGAATTTTTTCAATTTGAAATTTATTTGAATGATACTGTGAAAATATATTTTCTTGACTGATATTAAAATGAAATGAAATATTCAAGAATGAATAGGATATATGTCACTATATCCTGACAAAGTTCAGAACAGGGATTTTCCTTTGGAAAGTAAGATTAATGGTATTTCATCATTACCATATTATTTATAATTTTTCTTTTATTTGCTACTTAAAAATTGCTCTGAAAAGTGTATTATTAAATTAAATTATCAAGACTTGGAAGACATTTCAAGCATAAATTTGAAAAAAGATTTGTAATCAGTAAAATGTGTAAATACTATTATTTCTAAAACGATGCTTCAGGAAATTGTACATGGATTTAATATTTAACACATTTAACAGTTTGTATTTCACTTTTCTTTCCCTATTAATATAATAATGAGCAAAATATGTCTCCTCACTAAACTACATATAGATACCTCAAAATTTTTGCCAGGTTACCCAGTGTACATACATATATTGCATATTATAACACTTATGCTATCCCACGCATAAGTTTGAAAAGCATAGGTTTAGAAGAAGGAAATTAATCTTTAGTTCAATGGATGTCTCAATAAGATAAAAAATTACTTGAGGACAATAAAGTCAACATTTCTATATTTTATTTAATGATTTCAGTTCACAACTGTAATTTATATTCTGAGGTAAAATGACAAGTCATTATGATATAAATATGTCATATTACCTAACTCTCTTAGGAAGGTAAACGCATTTTAAATATCATTTTATCTTTCACACCTCTGAGCAAGAAGCAGGCTGTTGATGATTCTGTGGTATTTTTATTTAGGAAGAAATAAATTTTAGTTATTTAAAATAAATGTATTTAAATATATATTTCCATTCACTTTTCTTCCAAATTTCAACCAATCTAATACTAGTGCAGTTGTTTCTTTGTTTTTATTCAACCTTTTAATTAGATAGTAAGAAGAAATGTAAGTGAATTTTTGTTTTTACAAAGTTTATCCTCTTTTTATTAACTCAACCTGCACTATCTGTAGATCCAAGGAGAGTAAGGCTCAGAGGTAAAAGAGCACAGTTTCTCCCTGGCTTTTTAAAATCCTTGACTCTACTATTTATTTAGCTGTCTAACTCTGTGCAAATTAACTTGTTTCTCTGAATAGTTACTTCAAATCTTATTTTATAACTGAATATTGTCATAGCAATGAATTGACAATGTAAGCACTTAGAACATAACCGAGCATAGAAACTGGAACTGCTAATGTCATCTTGCGTGTTATGGACAAAATTATTTCTCCAGCACTAAGGTTCAGCACCCAGTTGAGGAGAACTGGCCCTCCACGCTTCACTGAATTTCTCTACTGTCAGTGTCAGATTCTCCTTTCCTAATTACTGTGTCCAGTGTTCCTGCTGCAACTGTGGAAACTTTTACATCAAAACAATGGGAAGGAATGTGCATGTAATAATTGGGAAACTATAAAATGAAAAAAACTATCATGACAATGAATATTTATGTCAGCACAAAACCACATAATATGCGGTTTATATGTGATTACTGTGAAAAGTTTATTATTCACACCACCCCATTTCTAATACTCTCTATTATCTATTCTATCTGAAAATAAGACCCCGTTTACAATATCATACTTATTTGAACTGACCTTTTGAACTTGACAAATGAATCAAGCAAGCTAATCTTGTACATGAGTTTATTATGAAAATGATTAGCAAAAAAATTAAGATGATTCTTTTTATTGATGGATGATAGTGAAATGTAAAATGTAAAATACATGTGCTGTGAAACCTATAGGAAAGTCTACTGCTGACCATAATAATGCCAAACAATAACTTACATACCTTAGAAATTTAAATTTTATCCATGCACCTGGGGAATGACTCCCATATAATATTAATGTATGGTCTCTGAAATGTTCATATTTTAAAAACTTTTGTACTTAAAAATCTAAGCATATTTTGCCTTTTGTTTTTATCAACTTTAAAAGTGTTGGTGTTACTATTAAAGTTCTTGCTTTCATAAGAAATTAATATTAATAAAGAAGTAGATATAATTATTTTGATGAGGTTAGTTGGCAGATGAGAAATTTAAACTTTCAGTAAGAATAGAAAAACACATTTTAGATAAAAAATTAAAAATAGAGTTGATTGAGAAATTATAACCATTTAGAAAATGGAAAACATAATCTTTATCAATGATAAAACCGATATATTTTATTGGGCAATATTTTAAACCTTAAATATGAGGTTGATGATTGTCTATTGCTCTTAATAAAGCATATGTAAAGTATTCAAAGATATTCCAGAGAAGAGCTTTAGGATGACTAAGTTTTAGGATAACATGTACAAAACTGAAAGATGTCAAGGCAATTTTAATTGGTGAATATAACTTCTCAGAGAGATTTTATTATGCTTTTAACATGCCATCAAAGGTTATTTTCTTTATTTACAAAGAAGACCAGAAAGTGGAGACTGGCCTAAAAAGAATTCTTGTGATTAACTCTGGTATGATAGTGTTTCTGAAATCAATTGTTACTATATCTTTTTGTTATTATATCCTGTTGCGTTGATATTAAACTATTTGTAGTATGTCATGACTGTCATTGTTTATTGAATTATTCTGCAATGTTTTAGCATACATATTGAGACACTCTAGGCACTGAAATTATGAAGACAGCTGAAATATAGTCTTTGTTTAAGGAGCTAATATCCTAGCAAGGAGATGTTTATATGAAAAATTACAACAAAATGTAATAAAAAGCTTTGAAGTCAATATATGCCTAAGATGTTTAAATTGCACAGAGAAAGCATCTCGTTAGGTTAAGAGAAAAGTCAAACAATTCATAATGTCAGAATGACATTACAGTTATGTCATAAAGGTTGGGAGAATTCAAGCCAGGCAAAGAGCAAGCAATAAATACTGTTGTGAAAGATGAGAAGGAGCATATTGATTTAAAGAATTATAAACTCTGTAGTCCACTGTGACTAAGAGGATGGAGGGTTGAGACTGATGAATATCAGCTAAAGTGGAAAAAAACTGTCTGAATGTGTTTTAAAAATATGATTTTTACTGTAGGGATTATAAGCAGTCAATAGTTCTGACTGGTGTGGCTCAGTAGGTTGAGTACCAGCCTGTGAACCAAAAGGTCGTCTGTTTGATCCCCAGTCAGGACACGTGCCTGGGGTATGGGCCACGTCCCCAGTAGGGGGAGTGTGAGGGGCAACCACACATTGATGTTTCTCTCTCTTTCTCCTTCCCTTTTCCTCTTTTAAAATAAATAAATAAAATATTTTTTAAAAATAAAAGATTTTAAATAGTCAGGAGAAGATTTTAAATTTGTATTTTAGGCAATGAAAATATAATTCCTTAAATGATTGATTAACATTTCAAAATGGGTAAAAAGACTTTACCTCTCTTTATCCCTGATTTCATTAGCAAAAAAAAAATGTATTTCAAAATGAATAAATCTATTATACCACCAGAAAAGTAACAAATGTCATTAGGAAGCCATACTTTTGAGTAATTCCTAAAAATGGAAGACTGATGGAAATAACTTTTGTAGATACATAACTTGAAGAAGCTACAGAACAAATTGACTGCAAATAACCATGAGTATGCTTTAAGCTTAGAATCAACATATATGAGCACATTTAAGGATAATTCATTGGAAAGAGCATCCAAACCAGGTAACACTTCATCCTCACTCCTCGGTTGTTGAAAGTAGCAGGCAATATTAGTATTTTCATCCAGACCCTAGAGCTGTGAGTTGGATAAAGTAAAAGAGGCAGGTTATTTCCGCCACCAAAGCAACTGATTCTCAGGGGGAAAAAATAGTATTTTTCAACATGCAGCATACCATCTTTTCTGCAGTAGTTCGGACAAGCTGTTTTAAGCAAACAGAAATTATAGCAAATAAATCTGAAAGAAAATTTCAAGTACAAATGAATACAGAGGTATTGATCCCTAATATTTAGAGATTAAAAAACCAGTGAAAGAGAGACACAAAACTCAAGTGTGGAAGATATTTTGGAGCATTGTCCAATGCATTTTTCACTCAAATTACTTATTATTATTACTTTGCTCCAAACTTTTCAAGTTATTTAGGATTAAGTATAAATTACTTCAGTTGAGAAAAAAAATCACTACTCAGGTTTTACTTTTAAAATGTTTTTTTTTAAAACAAGGCAACTTTAAAAAATGAGCTTAAGGAAGGAAAAACTAGTATATTTCAGCATGCCAAATAGTGGAGAATACAGAAACCTTGTTTAGTCATACACTACTCATGTGGGGTACTTAATAAACAAAATTTATATCACACATGGGGTAAAGATGCTATTTTGCTTAGCAAGAGGATGACAGAATCTGAATAAATTTGAAAGATTTAGGAATACACTGATATATATGTAAGGCTTAGAGAAGAAACCAAAGAATATTGAGATATTTTGAGGGAGAACTTGAAACTTGAGGGAGACTATGACTATGGGCTACTTAGCTGGGAGAACTGAATGCCCACTGGGAATCCCGCAGCAACCACAGCAGGCCAAACCAGAGCAGAAGTGGTGGCAGGTCATGGTCATGGTCCAGGTGAGAGAAGACCTATGTAGCACCTCCTGTCTTCCAAGTCATGTGCAAAAGGTGTGAAGTGGTCCTTCTGCATATGTGAATCACAGAATATGAAATTTAAATTCATTTTTCAGCCTTCAGTTTGTTCATCCAATAAGGTTTTTTTGGCAATGACAGGTGACAGTAGTGGCGCTATCATTTCAGAATGTCTTAGGGATTCCATCCCAACAACTTTACACCTTGAAGTTTGGAAATAACGCAAATGCTTAGCATTTCCTTTTATAAAATAAACAAAACTATAGATCTTGCCTAATAAGGTTATAAAAGATGGATAGAAATAACATATTTAGACTGTTTTAAATAGGGCTTGGAGCACTGTACATACACTCAACAAAAATAGCTATTGCTGGGTGCTAGGTGTCAGATATCATCAACAGAGCAAAGATTAAAATGATGTATGAAACCACAGTCTCTGCTTCCATCATGCTGTATCACTGCGGTCTCCAGTGCAGACCTTTTTTGGGAAGACATCATCTTTTTTTTTCACTTGTTTTGCTAAAACATCTTGTTAAATGGTCTTTCTGATTCTAACAAATTGAATCCAATGCATTAAATTCCATTATTTTTAAATGCATTTTTATATTTTCCATTACCATTTATCCCCCTGATACTCTCCTCCCTGCCACAATCACCACACTGTTGTCCATGTCCATGAGTCTTTTTTCCTTTTCGTTCAGTCCCTCCACCCCCAAACACCCACTCCTTGGCCCCAGGAACTGACATCCTACTTTCTGTCTATGAGTCTGTCTCTATTTTGCTTGTTTATTCCATCTGTTAATTAGATTTCACAAGTGAGTGAAATCGTATGGTATTCGTCTTTCTCTGACTGACTTATTTCACTTAGCATAACATTGTCCAAGTCCATCCATGCTGTCACAAAGGGTAAAATTTTCTTCTTTGTCCAGCTTAGTTGCATTCCATTGTGTAAATGTCCCATAGTTTTTTTGCAACAGAGTAGTAGATTTACCATATACATACATTCATACAGCTTGCATGTACCAAACAATCCAATGACTTTCTATTGCCCTTATAAAATAATCCAAACGCCTTGCCTTCTGCACAAGACTATGCTTTAACTAAGACTCTCCACTTCTCTGACCTCATTTCCTACTCCACTCACTCTCACCTAATTTACTGCAGCTGTACCAGTTTCTTCACTATTCTTCATGCTTGCCAAACCTATTCATGGTTCAGGACCCCTACACCTTTTATTGTTCTTTCATCCATCTATAATAGTCTGCACCCACACCATTGTGTAACTATTCCTGTTCAGTACAGAATTTTCAGCTCAAATTGCAACTTATTAGAAAAGGGGGAAGGGTTTTCAGCAACACCTATAAAGGACAAAACCAAAGATGGGTAGGATCGAGGGTGGGAGGTGAGGATGGCTGGGGTGGGGGTTAGCAGTGGGGAGAAAATGGAGAAAACTGCACTTGAACAATAAAAAAAAAAAAAAAGAACTGCCGTTCCTAATTACATAATCTAAAGCTACTTTTCTTTTTTCTTATTGTCTTTGTAGTTCTTTAGGTTAAATTTTTGTTTTCTTTTCTGTGTACTATATCTAGGGTTTTAGTCCAGGAAAATAGGGATACTTTCTCTCTTGTTTGCCCTACCTTCACCACTTAAAACAGAGTCTGACACACAGTATGCTCTTAATACATAGTTGCAGCATCAATGGGCTTGAAATTAATTTGGCACATGTTATTTTCCAGTAACTAAAGCAAACATCAAACTGCTACTCGAAGAATACATAGAATGAGAACTTGTTAGATATTTAGAAAACTGGAGGACTCACATACAAGAAATACCTTCTTAACTAGAAGAATAATTTGCAACATTTCCACAAATCCTTTATCACGTGTATGTAAAATACGTGTTGTTTTATTCACTGTCCAGATGAACTTATCAAACATTACTTGAGTATCTACTACTTGCCAAACAGTTGAAAATGATGGCTGCAAAAGGGAATGAGAATTTATTAACAAAGTTATAATGCAAGATACTAACTATTGGTGCATAGATTGAAACAATGAAGTAAATGTCATGCAGTGTCCGGGAAAGGAGGTGTGGATGATGGAGGGGAAGATGGGCTAGCAGAGCACCACACAAGATGCTCCAACCAACTAAGCCACACCAGCCAGGGCTCCTGCCACAATTTATAGAAACATTAAAATACAGCCTCACAATGTATTAGCTACACTCTGGGACTAATTTAGGCTCTTCTAAAAAATGGATACATTTTTTTAGATCTCCAGAGTACCATTTGGTAAATTGCTGCTTTAGTGTACTAAATGGCACCTAAATCATTATTTAACTAATTTGTGTCTCATATCATCACTGAATTTTACAATTATTAAAGATACATATAACCTAGGGTATTTTAAGCTGGAATGCCAAACAAGAGGCTAAGGATAGGTGAAGGTTACTGAGCGTCAGTTAGGCTTTGCCCTTCATAAGTCAGACAGAGGGTATTGTCAAACCCCTATGAAGGGAATTAGAAACACTTGCTTCTCTGGCACTAGGAAGATTCTCGTCCTACCCTGTGCTCTACATTCTCTAGAGTACAGTCATCTTCCCACGTATCCTCTACAAAGTAATCATCTTTTCATCCATTCTTCTTTGATATTCAATATGTTTAACATTTTCTATATTTTATGTAATTATATTAATTGTAACATTTTACATAATGTATTATGTACATTACATTCTGTATTTTATAAAAGTTTTACTTTATTAGTTCTAGAGAGAAAGGAAAGGGGAGAGAGATACACTGATTTGTTTTTCAACTTTTTGATGCATTCATTGGTTAACCCTTGTATGTGCCCTGACCAGGGGTCAAACTCACAACTTTGGCTTATGGGACAAAACGTTAACCAACTGAGCTACTCAACCGAGGCAGTGTGTTCCGTACTTTAAATATTTTCTAAGTGAGAGAGCAATATTAGGGCAACTTTGAACAACTCCTTATCTCAGTCTTCATTATACTTGGTAAACATATTCACTATTGTTCATTTAGTGCATATTTTTCCAAATCATCGCCTATACCCTCTAATGCATATCATACACATACATGCACATAAAATGTTTCATATGCCTTAAAAACATGTTTTATTCATGTGCTATGTGTGAGCTTATATGAATATATAATAAACGTTGAAAAAAATAAATTTTTATTCATACAATGAAATGCTTTATTCTTGTTCATCTTTTTTCCTTTATTTTTATTATTGACACTATTACAGATGTCCCCACTTTCCTATGCCACTTAAATAAACAAACAAACAAAAATATCAATATTATCTCACATAACAAAAATATGGAGGTTGTGTGTTTCAAGAACGGGTAAACCAGAAATACTGTTACATTATTAAATTCCAAAATTACTTTTCATGTCTGTGCTTAGTCATTTTCACTGGTTAACATTTCTTTTCATGAATATAAGAGAATGCAGTTTTGCTGGCCATCACCTCAGGTAGTCACACTCACGTAGGAAACATAATGTATTTACATAGGTCCAAAATTCACATCAAGTACTATTTTCCTAAAACACATGTGATGGTTATTTTATGTGCCAATGCTACTGGACTTGTGGATGCCCAGATAGCTGGTAACACGCTATTTCTGGATGTGTCTATGAGTGTGTCTCTAGAAGATATTAGAATTTTAATTAAGATGATTAGAATGTGTCAAAGCATGTTCCTTGATTGTAACAAATATCAGGATATGGATTATATGGGAAGTCTTTGTATCATCCCCTCAATGTTGTAGTAAACCTAAAACCTCTCTTTAAAAAAATAAAGTCTTAAAAACCATAAGAAAGAGAAATGACAAGATCAGGTGCCTTCAGTATGGTTTAGCTGTGGACAACTGCACTTGAACAGCAATAAAAAAAAAAAAAACAAAAAGAAAAAATAAAAAGAAAGAGAAATAAGTTATCAAGGTATGGTAAACCATGGAGAAATCTTAAAAGAATATTGATAACTCGAAGGAGTCAATCTGAAAAGGCTGCATATTGAGTGATTCCAACTATATGACATTCTGAAAAGGCAAACTGTAAGACAGTGAGAAGATAGTGGCTGTCAGGGGTTCAAAGAAAGGGCGGAAGTGATGGATAGGTGAGGCGCAGGTTATCTTTAAGGCAATAAAACTATCCTGTATGATACTGTAATAGTGGTGCATGCCATTATACATTTGTGAAAACTCATAGATGCACAACATAAAGAGTGAACCCTCATGGACCCTGGGCGATGTTAATATGTCAATGAAGGTTCAGTGATTATAGCAAATACACCTCTCTGGTGCAGGATGCCGATAGCTAGGGAGGCTGTGTATGAATTGGAAGTAGGAGTATAAGGGAATTTGCCATAGGTCCCATTTATTTTTCTGCAAACCTAAAAATATTCTAAAAATTAAAGTTTATTAGTTTTAAAAAGAAAAATGGACTGTTATAATAAATAGAAAGCATTTCTGAGAACTCTGGTGAGGACAAAATGCTTCTGGGATATATACTTCTTGAAAGCATGGATTCAGAAAAGTAATGGCATAATCACAAAAGAATTGCAACTAACAAGTGCAAATAGAAATTCTTTCTTTTACTTTCTTTTTTTTAAAGATTTTATTTATTTATTTTTAGAGAGAGGGGGAGGGAGGGAGACAGAGAGGGAGAGAAACAGCAATGTATGGTTGCCTCTCACGTAGCCCTCACTGGGGACCTGGCCAACCTCACTGGGCAACCGAGGCATGTGCCCTGACTGGAAATTGAACCAGAACCCTTTGGTTCCCAGCCCACGCCCAATCCACTGAGCTACAGCAGCCAGGGCTTCTTTTACTTTCTTAACAAAAAAATAAAATTTTACTTAGTAATTAAAAAGAAATACACCTATAAAAATTGTAAAAGCAGAGTTTAATGTATTTCCTTTCTCTTTGACAATTTTTGTATAAGATGAGGAGACAACATTGACCTCCAATGAACCACGACAGAAAATTTAAAAGAAATAAATAAATAAGGAGAAATATGATATTTAAAAATTTAGAAAAACTGGAATGAATTGAGCAAATACTAATATTTTAAGGAGTCTGTGGTTTTTTAGTTGCAGTTACTAACAACAATATTGAGAAATTCTGGAAGTCTGCTAAAACCTAAAAGAAGGCTTATATACTATGATTTAAAAG
Source organism: Micronycteris hirsuta (assembly GCA_004026765.1). Classification (NCBI taxonomy): domain Eukaryota; kingdom Metazoa; phylum Chordata; class Mammalia; order Chiroptera; family Phyllostomidae; genus Micronycteris; species Micronycteris hirsuta. The sequence goes on along the minus strand of PVJI01007176.1, from coordinate 1,522 downwards.
AAAAATTTAGGACTTCCGGCAAGATGGTGGCATAGGTGAATGCGCCATGCCTCCTCGCACAACCAAACAAGGAAAAAAACAGAAATTTACCTAACCATAAACAGCCAGATCTGACAGAAAATCGAATTGAGAGGAAGTCTGACAACCAAGGAATTAAAGAAGATACATTCATCCAGTCTGGTGAGTCAGGAGGAGCAGGGCGGAGGGAGAGCGCTAGGCGACTCTGCGGCGAGCTGGTGAGCAGACAGCAGGACCGCGGTCTGAGGTGCAGTTCCCGTGGGGCTGCAGCACACCCAGATGGGGGTGCCTGACCTAAGCGCGGCCAGCGCCCGGCTCATCCGGACCCAGCGGGGCCAAGACTGGTGGACCGGGCAGGTCTGCATTCGCGGGCAGACGGACCGGGACAGAAAGCAGGGCGCAACCCATCGGTGCAGATTGAGAGCATGGGTGGGGGTGGAGTCAGCGGCGGGAGGAACTCCCGGCCTCACAGGAGAGTTCGCTGGGGAGACCCACGGGGGATTGGAGCTGTGCAGCCCGTCCACCGACCCCGGAGTGACCCCTGGAGCCAGCGCAGAGGGGCTCGAATTGCTTGCAGGAGGCGGTATGGGTGCGGAGAGTGGAGCAGGCACCATTGTGCTCTCAAGTCCCACCCCCACCAGCTACGTCACAACATAACTACCGGGAACTTCCCTGCACAGGGGAACCCCAAGGCTCCGCCCTCCTCACAGTAACAGGCTCACCAAGGGGAAAAAAAAATGGCCCAGAGAAAGGAACAGATCAAAGCTCCAGAACTAACCAACCAAGAGATAGCCAACCTATCAGATGCACAGTTTAAAACCCTAGTAATCAGGATGTTCACAGAATTCGATGAAAAATTATCGAAATTGCTTGAACAAATGAGGAGAGATCTGCAGGGAACCAATAGGGATAAGAAGGAAACTGGGACTCAAATCAACAGAGTGGACCAGCAGAAAGAAAAAAACATCCAACCAGAAAAGAATGAAAAAACAAGAATTCAAAAAACGAAGGAGGGGCTCAGAAACCTCCAGGACACCTGTAAACGTCCCAACATACGGATCATAGGGCTGCCAGAAGGAGAAGAAGAAATCCAAGGAATTGAAAACTTATTTGAATACATAATGATGGAGAATTTCCCGAAGTTGGTGAAGGAAATAGACTTTTGGGAAGTCCAGGAAGCTCAGAGAGTCCCAAAGAGGTTGGACACAAAGAGGAACACACCAAGACACATCATAATTACATTACCCAAGATCAAAAATAAGGAAAGGATCCTAGAAGCAGCCAGAGAAAAGGAGACAGTTACCTACAAAAGAATTCCCATAAGACTGTCAGCTGATTTCTCAAAAGAGACCTTGCAGGCAAGAAGGGGCTGGAGAGAAGTATTCCAAGTCATGAAAGGCAAGGACCTACATCCAAGAATACTCTATCCAGCAAAGTTTCCATTTAGAATGGAAGGGCAGATACAGTGCTTCTCAGATAAGGTCAAGTTCAAGAAGTTCATCAC
>PVJI01007175.1:56517-80241 GCA_004026765.1 Micronycteris hirsuta | reverse complement strand
GGGCCTGGAGTGCAGAGGTGAACAGGAGGGGCCCCGGGCTGGCGGCCGGTCTTGCGTCCCCGTCACCCTCATAGCCACTGGCCAGGTGTGTGTGCCTGTCAGGCGGGGGGGGCTCTGGGCTTGGTGACCTCATGGTCTCCAGGAGGGGAGAGGTTTTGAAAACGGAACCTAATCTGGGGGGGGGGGTGCACCAACAATGAAGCATCCCAAACAAAATAAAACACGGGGCGGGGGAGGGGCGGTGGGGGGAATAGCCCTATAAAGCCACACGCATAACCAATAGAGAAAAACTCAAATATTAACTACAAACTTGTCTCATCAGTAAAAGTCCTTTGCTCTCGCCTCTACAAAATTCAAGTTAGGAGCTGGAAGCCCGCGGCCCCCAGCAGTGCCAGCGCAGACCTGACTTGGCTCCACACGGCCCTGCAGCTCAGAGGGGCGGGGTGGGGGGGGGGCAGCGGGCGCCCCTCACCTCCCGCCTGCTTTGTTTCCTTTTTGTTCTGTGTAGAGTAATAACCTTGACGGGAAAAATACTGTACAACTTTCTCGCATTTTTTCCATTTTGAGTAGTAAAGCCCCAAACAGTCGCATCTTTCCTGCTCCCACCACCTGGGGCGCTGAGTCCCGGGTGGGCCCACACCCCAGCCCGGCTCTTCAGTTTGTGGGGGGCACGAGGCCCCGGGGCGCCCCATCCGTCCCCAGCCCTCGGGAGCAGACACCGGGGCAGGCCCTGCAGTGGGGACAAGGTGATCGTGGGGCTCCCAGCTCTGCTCGTTCCACAAGGTCTCCTCCGCAGTCCCTGTAGTGTCACCATGTGGCTCCCTTTGCCCCACCCGCCCCCACGGCAAGGAGGGAGGGCCTCAGCTGCGTGACGGGGCCCTGCCAGATGCCACAGGTGCTGGCCCGCCTCTGGTGGTTAGGGGTGGGGGTCCCAGGGACCCCCAGCGCCCGTCCCCGTCCTGAGCAATGAGGAATCCCACTGGCGTGGGCGTGGGGCCCGGGGTCCGGCCTCGGGGAGGGTCGCTAGGGGCAGCTGCCGGGGGTCTGCGCCCACCTCGCCCTCGGGGACCCCGGCTCCCCTCTCCTACCCCGGACAAGAGCACCTTCTATTTCCCTGAAGAAGATCCCCGAGCTAGAAAGGTGTGCCCGGCAGCCTGTCCTTCCAGCCGCGGAGCTGCGCGGGCAGCGGGCGTGGGGGCGGCCCCGGAGCACCAGAGGGGGCCCCGCCTCTGCCCTGAGACGGACTCGGGGTCCGGAAGCACCGGCGGGGCATCGGGGGGGCCGAGCCCGGAGCCGGAGCGCCCCACCCCTCACACGGGAACCACAACGAACATCTAGCTCTGTACAGAGGGAAGCTTGACGTATAAATACCATTTCTTACAAAATTAATAACAATAATCATAAACAAAGGGGAGAGCCCTCCGGGTGGGTGGTCGCCCCCGCTCGGCCGGCGGCTAGGGCGAGGCGTCAGCAGCGGGCGCGGAGGGCGCGGGGGCTGCGGGGGCGCCGAGGGCCGCCCGCTCCGGGCTCCGCGCGCCCGACCCGGCCTCGGGCAGCGACTCCTCTGAGTCGGTGCGCAGGTCCTCGTCGTCCTCTTCATCGTCGTCCTCGTCTTCCTCGTCGTCCTCGTCCTCCTCCTCGTCGTCCTCGTCGTCGTCCGCCTCCTCCTCGTTCAGCTCCAGCTCCTCCTCCTCGTCCTCCTGAGACGACTCTCCGGCCGCGGGGCTGGGGCTGGGGCTGGGGCCGGGGCCGGGGCCGGGCGCAGGCGCGGCGGGGCCTTCGCGGGGCCCCGGGCCGTCAGGCGGGGCGGGCTCGCCAGCGTCGCCCAGCCCCAGGCCCAGGCCGGCGGCAGCCGTCTGCAAGAAGAGCAAGGAGCCCCCAGGCTCGGTGCCCAGCGACAGCGAGCTGTCCAGGCCGCCGGCCGGGCCGGGCGCGGGGCCCTCGGAGCCGGGCTCTCCTCGCTCCTGCTTCTCGTGCTTGCGCTTGTGCGAGTCCATCTGTGACATGCCCACGACCGTGTGGCGGCAGCCTGGGTACGTGCAGTGGAAGTGCGAGCACTTGAGCTTGTACTTGCAGTCGGGCACGGCGCAGTCGGCGCTCGAGCTGAACTGGCAGAAGCCGGCTGCGCTGATCACGTCCTGCTTGCCATGGTGCTTCCGGTGCGCCGTGACCTTGGTGCTGTCGGTGCAGCGGAAGCGGCAACGCAGGCAGTGGAAGTGCGTGCTGGTGCCCGAGAAGGGGCAGTCGGCAAAGTGGCAGCTGAGCGAGGCCTTGAAGCGCTTGAAGTCGTCCAGCACGAGGTTGTCCACACGGTCGTGGTGCTGCGCGTGCTTGTACATGTGTGTGCGCCCACAGAACTTGTAGCCGCAGTTCTCGCGCGTGCAGTGGTAGTGGGTGACCTTGAGCGAGAACTGGCAGGCCGCGTCCTTGCAGTCCTCGTAGAGGTCGAAGCGCCGGAAGCCCTCCAGCATCATGCCCTCGTCCAGCATCTTGCGCGAGGAGGCCGTCTTGCGCCGCTTCCCGAAAGGTGACATGTCCTCAATGATCCAGAAGCGCTTTTTGGCCCCTGAGGCTGTGGGCATGGAGATGGTGTTCCCTGGGGAGGGGAGGGGAGGTCAGCAGCCCGGCGGGCACCATTCCCAGGGTCCCACCCAGGCAGGGCCCCCGAATCTGGCACAGTGGGCAGAGAGCAGCATTCAGGGGCGACTCCTTCTCTTTCCATGGCTGGGGGGGGGGTCTCTCCCACTACATCCCCCCACCCAGAGCAGCCAGGGAGCCTGGGCTTCCCCATGTGTTATCCATGTCTGCGGGATGACCACACGGGCGTCTGCCACGGTGGTGGAGCCGGCAGCTCTAGGGGATGTGGCCGCTGCTTCCTGGCCAGTCTGGGTGGGGAGTGAGGGCGCATCCTGGTGCTGCTTGAAGCTGAAGGGGGATCTAGGTCGGCAGAGTGTAATTACCCAACTTGGACGTGGGCCAGGACGCCATCAAGCGCCGGCCCCTAATGAGGGACAGACTGGCTCCTTCTCCCACCCGCTAACCAGTTTCCCCAGGGCCACCTGTCTGCACGGGGGACCAGCCAACTTGCAAAAGGGGTGCCAGGCACTACAGGGCTGTTTGGGGCTGTAACTCCTTGCCCCAAGGAGCACTGACTTCTCCTTGGTACCAGAATTTTCTTTAAGGTCTTGTTGGGATTTTCTGCCCCCACTGAGCTGGAAAAGGCAGCTCTACGGAGGGGCTGGGACTGGAGCAGGGCTCAGGCAGCAGGTGGGACCCATCTGTGCCCGCCCTCCTGCCCCAACGGCTCCCCAGGACCCAGGAGGCCCTGTGGCCAGGGTTGTCCATTCAACTGCAGTTGTGCTTCTGTCCCCGCTTCCTGGGTGAGGGGCCCTTAGAGCTGCAGGGGAGGGGAGAACAGCCCTCGGGCAGCACAGCTGGAGGGGTGGGGCACCAGACCTAGCCCCCCTCCAGCTCCCCAGAAACACGGAGAAACTCTCAGGTCTAGCCCTACCCAGAGGTGGGCCAGCGTCCATGGTAACCCCCTCCTGCCCTGTCCGTTTGGGGCCGTCACCCACCCTCAGCAGGTGAAGAGAAACCAGGGACTGCAATGAGGTAGGGGGTTCCCTGGCAGGGGGCACGGGAAGGCCTGGGGCCTGGAGATGCAGGCAGGTGAGGAATGTCTGCTTTGGGCCCGAGGTCACAGGGCTCCATCTGGTTTTGCCAGCAACAGAGCTTTCTGCGGGCTGCCTCCCACATGGGGTGGCCCCTGCCCTGCTCTCTGCCACAGCCCTGGGCCTGGCACAGCGCCTGGCACTTGGGCAGACTGTGAGGCAAGAATGAGTGGAGGGAGAGGCAGAGCCGGGGGATGACCACACAAGGGGACAGGGGAGGGCAGGTCCCATCCGTGTGGAGCAGCAGACATGGGGGGCCGGGAGGCGCCCCACGCCACTGAGCATGGCCTCTTCCCGCTTTGGCTCCAGGGCTGCGGCTTCAGGCTGGTGTCAGGACCCTCGGAACCCGGGCCGGTCCCAGGCACCAGCAGCCTTCCCAAGAGCACCGTCTCCTCCCTTGTGCGAACCTCTCCCAGGCGAACTCCCAAGAGCAGGAGGGGCAGGCTCCGCCTGGCTGCAGGAATCTCGGCGCAGGGCCGGCACAGCCACCTCGGGGCTGTGGGCAGTTTCCGAGATGGGTCAAAGCCCAGGGACCCCTGGCAGCAATGCCCCGGTCGGCCCAGCACAGGGCAGCCGCAGAGAGGAGCAGACCCCAGGTGCGAGACCAGGCTCTCTGGGCTTGAGGGGGCTGCATTTGGAGGCGCAGAGGGCAGCCCCGTCCTTGACCCCGCAGGCCACGGAAAAGGTTCAGGTCCTGGACCCTGGCCTCAGGGGCTGGCTCGGGCGACAGACACTGGCGAGAAGGCACGTGTGTGTTACCTGCAGCGTCCTGAACTAGGGGGACGTCACTTTTTACTGGAGTTGGAGTGGCAGTGATGGGCGGGAAGCTGGGCGGGCTGCTGAGGGGGCGGGCCAGGCCCCGGGCGGCTCCAAGAGCGGCACTGAGCAGAGAGTATGAGAGACAGGGTGGAGAGAAGAGGCAGGGGAGGGCGGGGAGGGGCGCCCGGAGCACAGCCGGGGAGAAGGGCGGGGTCGGGGGTGGTGGTGGAGCCGCGCGGGCAGCCTGGTCACCAGCGGCAGCAGGAGGAGGAAGAGGAGGAGGAGGAGGAGCCGGGCAGCCTGGAGAGGGTGGAAAAAAGCAGAAACAAAACAAAACAAAACAAAACAAAGAGGAAACAAACAAAAAAGAACCCAAATGAGAAACCCGATGGTAGAAGCAAGTATGACATGAAAACACGTGGACAGAGGAGGAACAGAGGTGCCGCAGAGAAGAGAGGGAGGAGGTGGCGGGAGACAGAACGGGAGGGGAGGCAGTGCTCGGGGAGGTCACGGGCTTGGCGAGGGCCTGTGGCAGAGCCCTGCCTGGGTGACCCTGCCGGGGATGATGGCTGAAGGACAGGAAGAGGTGCCAGGGCTGGGCGGGGCGGGCACGTGCCTTGGCCCCTGGGCATTCATAGGCCCCACTCGCTGGCTGGGGGCTCTCCCGGAAGCTAAAACCGAGGGCAGGGCGCTGGGGAGGTGGGCAGAGTGCAGGAGGTGGCCCCAGTGACCCACGTCCCAGACCAGCTGGCTCTGCTGCACACTGGCCTGACTTCCTTTGAGGCCACTTGACCATGAACCTCCTGTCCCAAAATGGGCTCAGCAGTGCTGGCCTTGGGAGGAAGGGCCTGGCCCCACCGGAAGCTCCTGGGCCCCCCTGCGCCTTCCTGGCTGGCCCCTTGCCTGGCCCCCTGGCTGCCCACTCACCTGCTGCGGTGCTCTCGTTGCCCACGGGGGTGCTGGAGCAGCTCCGGTCCATGGTGGACGACTCAGAGGACACGGCGCCCGGGCTGCAGCCGGTGTAATCCATGTACTCGTCCGTCTCCGTGTCCATCAGGCTCGGGGGGCCCTGAAAGGAGGCGGGGGGCCCTGAGGAGGCTGGGGTGGCGGCTGTGCTGCCCACGAGAGGGTGGCAGGCTGTCGATCTGGGCGGCGTGGCCCACCATTGGGAAGTGGGAGTGGGGCCTGGGTGGGCCGGGGTCTCACCTGGGAGGAGGGCACCCGGTCGAAGTTCTTTCCCAGCATCCGCCGCATGTGCTTCCGGGCATGGGAGGTCATCTGGTGCTTGAGCAGGAAGGAGAACTGGCAGCCCTCGCGGATGCAGTGGAAGTGGCTGTTCACCTGGTTGTACTTGCAGCCTGTGGACACAGCCCGCTCGGCCGTGAGCCCCCCGCTGGCCCAGGCTCAGGACGCCTGCTGTGTGTCAGGCACTGCTCTGGGTGCAGGGGGAGGGGAGGGGCACACGGTAGCTGGCTCTGGGGAAAGGGCTCTTCCCCCGTGGCGAAGCCCTACAAGGTGGGCTTGTACCCCAGCCCTCCAGCCTAGCAGAGGGGAACATGACAATGGCAGGCTGGCCCCCATCCCCTGCCCCAAACACTAAGAGGCCCATGGGATCCAGGGCAAGGGACCCTAATGACCTGTTCCCTAGGTAAGCCGCCTCCCAGCATGTCTCCACATCTCCCCTGGGGGGCCGGGGGCGCCTGCCCCCAGATCTTGTTTGGATGGCCGCAGGCTGGCTGGCCCTCTGCCCTGCCCCCTCCCACCTTGGCTTTGCTCTGGGCTGAGAACAAAGAGCACAGGCGGGATTGAAACAGTATCATTGAAGGGCAGGTGAAGGCCTGTCTGTTGCCATGGCGCCAGAGCTGGCCAGGTGTCTGGTATCCTCCCCCAGCTTTGTCTGGCCCCAGCGAGCACCCAGAACACCCAAAGGTGAGTAAATAACAGCAACTACAGAATACCCTGACACCTGTAAACTGAGCCCAGAAATAGCACAGGCCACCCCGTGTTGACATCTGTTGCCATGGTTACCAACCCTGCCTCCCTCTCTCTCTGTCTCTCAGGTCATGAATTCTTTTTGAATTAATACTTGAAGGAAAGGTTCGTGTCCTCTCCTTTCTGCCATTTGGCTTTGGGTATCTCAACCTTCCCCGGTGGAAAGGCCGGTGGGCAGCAGGCAGCGGCCCCGCTGTGTTCCCCGGAGACCCTGCTGCTGTGCCCGCCTGAGTCACCTACAGGGTCAGGGTGTCCGCCCGGCCTGCTCCTCCTGGGCAGACTCGTGCCCCACACTGGCAGGCCTGTGAATGGGAGGCTCCGTCCTGAGGCGGGATGGCACCTCTGCCCTCTGCCCGCTGGACCTGGAGCCCCTCCCCACGGGCACCCCCAGGGCAGGCTCTGGGGGCCCTGTGCTGAGGCTTGGTGGGGGGCAGCTTCCCTGCAGGGGCCCAACTCTCCCCAGCAGAGTCAACTCGAGGCACCTGCCGCCCAGCTCAGGCTGCTGCGGCCTGCTCCTGCCAGCCCCACGGCCCCTTCCTTCCGGGTCACCCCAAGACAGAGATGCTCTGGGCTTGGCCCGCCATGAACCTGCTTGTCCCACAAAGTCCCCAGCACTGAGCACAGTGCTGGCGACCGTAGATACAGGAAAAAACCTTAGCTGCCGCCGCCACGGCAGTAGCGCGGAGCTCTGCACGCGGCTGTCCCTCCTGCTGTCCCTCCGTAAATGTCTGCCGAGCGCACGAATGCACCAGCGGACAACCACGGCACACTTTAGACGAGACCCTCACCAGGAAAGCCACGGGCAGCGATCCCAGGACAGGGAGCTCGGGAGCCCCTAACACTGCCTGGAGAGCCCTCTTGAAGAGAAGGAAAGAGAACCAGGTCCAGGCCTGGACGCCCTGCGGCAGCCCCGGGCCTTCTCCCCGGGGTGGGCGCAGTGCTCCGAGTCACGCGCGCCCCTTTTCACGGGCTTGTGGGCCGTGACTGTGTTCCCAGTTCGACAGTGCAGGGCCTGCGACACTTCCCACCAAACATGGGCCTGCTGTGCAGGGGCAGGGGGTAGGGCGACCCAGGCCACCGGGGCCCCAGGGGCCAGGGCCCCAGCCCTGCCGCCAGCAGCAAGTCCCTACCCCAGCCCGGGCCTTCGGTACCTAGCCGGCCGCACTCCTCGCGCTTGGTGAAGTACTTGAACCCGTTGGCCGCCCGCCGCTCGGCCTTCTCGTGCTTCTTTATGTGCCAGGGCAGCTTGGTGGTGATGTTGGTCACGAAGTAGCAGCCGGTCCGGAGGCAGTGGTAGTGCCCGCGCATCCGGAACTCGCAGTGCTGCGGGGGCGGGCGGGGCGGGGGGCGCAGGGGGGACGGGGGTCAGGACCACAGGCAGATTCTGGGAGCTCCCACCTGCCCCAGGCCTCTGGGCTGCTGCGGGCCCCTGGCGTCTGTGTTCTTCCATGCTCAGAACCAGAAAACACAGTCAGGTAAAGACCTTTCACATGTTAAAAGGCAGCATGTCCCTTTTGTCACTTGATTACAACATCCTACCGGGTGTTACTGCCACCCACCTCTAAGCCATACCCAGAGCAGACATCACTAATCAACCCTAGCTCTTCTCTGTGTGCCCAGACCTAGGCAGACATCACTAATCTATCCTAGCTCTTCTCTGTGTGCCCAGACCTAGGTCCAGACCCCTCAGCGTGCTCGCCATAAAGCGGGTAGGCCTTTCTGGTGAATTGAGCTGCCCTTTCTGTCTGGGGCACAGACAACTCAATCTCTCTCTGTGTCCAACGTGCCTATTTTAAAATCTAGGCCTTTGGGGAAAGGGAGCCTCGTGAGTTCCAGGAGGCAGAACCATGCCAAGGGCACAGCGGCTGCCCAGCCCGGAGTCCTTAGTGAGGGTTCAGGTGAAATGAGACTTCGCCCGCTGAGCACCGACCTGAACCCCTGCCCCGGTTCTCCAGGGGCAGACAGCGTCCCTCCCAGAGTCTGGAGGAGGCCAACTCGAAGCGGGCACAAGGAACTCTGTCTCTCCCTTCCCCGCCCCGCACCCCCGCCCCGCCCCTGCCTCCCACTGGCTCGGGGCTGACCTGGTTGGGACAGAGACACTGCAGGGAGTAGTAGGCAAACTGGTCGCGCACGTTCACCAGGTTGTTGTTGGGGTTGATGTGGTCCAGGCAGTGGGACTCGGCCTTGCCGGAGGTTTTGCAGACGTACTTGCAGTTCCCGAAGAGGCAGTGGAAGTGGAACTTGTTGGCGTACTTGCAGTCCGTCGCCAGGCAAGGATCGCTGCAATGAAACCACAGCCCAGAAGGTCATTGGCATTCCTGGTGCCCTCCCCGCCAACGTCCTGACATTTGCTCGGGTCGGGGTTCTGCCCCCCAAGGCCCTGGCAGTGCAATCAAGAGGAATGGTCCCTGGGCTGCCCTCCTGCTCAACAGGATGATTCAGCCCGAGGAGACTACAGATCCCAGCGTGCATTCCTGCCTTCTTTTTGGAGCTCAGATGGTGCATAAGGGACTACAGGGTGCAGGCTGCCCAGAGCATTGCATGCTGGGACACGTAGTTTCCACGGCCACACCTCAGGATTAGAGATAAGGATGCCTGCAGTAACTTCTTGGATATGAAAATGAGGGATAGGGCTGCCAGCCCTGGCGGGACGCCAGCGAGGCCCGGCTGGTGTGGCGTGGGGATGGCCCTGGATGTGGCTGACTGACGGGGTGCAGGCGGGCGGGAAGCCCTACCAGGGAGCGTGGCTACCCCGGGGCCTGGCCCAGTGGGAATATGTGCCTGGTGTCAGGTCCCGCTGAGGTTAACTGCTGGGGCTCCCGGGGCGGTCTCAGGGCTTGGGGTACCCACTCCCTCACAGAACTGCACAAGCCCGCTGAGTGGTGGGGCTGGTGGGGCAGGGGGAAGGCTGGGCCCAGCCTCTGCCCTGGGGCCCAGCCCCCCGGGCTGCAGACAGGCACGCAGGGCACGGAGCTCCAGCCGCCTGCCCTGGCTGCACACGGCTGCCCCCACATCGGACCCGGTGGGAGCTCTGACTGGGTCTGGCAAACTGAGAAGGCTGCCGCTCTGGGGCGGCGAGGAGGGGAAGGGCGGCGGGGGAGGGGTGGAGGGGTGCGGGCCCCCGCCCCAGGTGCTCAGAGAGGGAGGACAGCTGCCACTCAGGTGGTGTGTGTTCACATCCAATTTATTACTTTTATTGAGACCAGGAAGCCGCACACGTAATGATACAGAGTCACCGTTCTCGCCGCAAGTAGCCACCACCACCGAGTAAGGAAGGTCCCTTCCGCCCCTGAAAGCTCAGGCCACTGTGCAGGTGGATGTGGGCCTGGAGGGAGGCCTCCCTCCACCCCCGACTTGGCTTGCCCTGCAGAGACTTTGCCATGCGCGTGAGCCCCGGAAAAGACCAACAAGGCGGCCTTGGGGGAGATGCAGCCTTCCTTGCAGGCCTGCGGGCGAGGACCCCCACTCCTGGCCCACCTATGTCGGTCTTTGCAGCTTCACCACTGGCCCTCTGTACCAGTGGCCACTACCACCACAGTCTCCCCGTCCCCCCCACGCCCACCTGGACCACCTGCTCTGGGGACAGGCAGTGAGGTCAGAGTAGCAGCATCTTTGGCTAGAAGGACATGGCCTGATGACTGGGTCCCAGAGAGGCTGAGGACGGCCAGGGCTGACCGCGGGCGAGGGAGCCGCGACTCCTCGGCGCTCCTGGCTAGCACCTACTCCCGAGACGCGCGGGGCACACGACACTCCCGGCTCATCGAGGGACTCACTTCTCCTGGAACTGGAGGAATCCGGGTTTGACCTGGGGCTTGGCGTTCTCTAGAGAGGTCGTGGCCAAGGGCGAAGTGGGCAGGTGAGGCACGGACGCTGGAATCTGAGGCATCTGGGGGATGGTGGAAGCCAGCTGCTTCCAGGCGAGCAGGGTGGGCGTGGAGGGTACTGCGGCCAGGCTGGGCGTCGGCCCCTCCAGAGCGGAGACCGTGGCCGTGGTGACGGGCGGCACAGGAGGGGACGATGGGGCCAAGGAAGGTTTGGTCTCTGCAGCTGAGGCTGGGAAGGAAGCCTCCGCGTTTCCTTTCACGGCTCCTCCCTCTGTCCGGAAGTGGAAGCTGCAGGAGGCGGAATGCGGTGTCTCAGGTGGGGAGTGGAAGGGACCCTGAATGGGTCAGCCCTGCCCTGCCTCAGAAGCCCAGGGACCCAGTGTCCCACCTCACCCCAGGGCCAGTGCCCACCAGCAGGGAAGGGCTGAGACAGACGGTGTCCTCGGTCCTAAACTCGGCTCCTGGCTCAGTCCTGACTATTCCTTACTACCAGTGACCTTCCTGATATGTCTGTCCCGAGCTCCTCCCTACTCAGAGGGGTCCAGGGGACAGCAGGCCCTGGCTGACAAAGCCCATCCTTCCAGAACCTGCTCTGAAAGGTAAAGGCTGGTCTCAGTGCTGGAAGCCGGCTTCCCTGAAGACTAGCAGCTGGGGCCGCCCGGAGGGGAGCCCGATCCGGGCCTCAGAAGCAGTGAAGATCCACTTTAAATGCTTCTAATTTCTGAGTTCAGTTCCAATGGGGGCTGGGCCGCCGCTTTTCAGTTCAAGGGGTTTACAAATGTCCTTATTTTTAGGCCACAGAGAATCTACACACGCAATGTTTTGGCCTGAGAAGGCCTTCACCGAGGGTGCCCGCCAGGGCCAGAGCTGGGTCTCTGTGGCTGGCTCTGCGGGGAGCACAGGCCGGGGAGCGCTCGCAGGGCCGGCTGCGGGCTGAGCAGGAGGGAGGACCCGGAGGCCTGCCCGTCCCGGGCAGCACCTTCTGGGTTCATTTCTAGGGGGAAGTGAGCATGGGTCTCCCGTGGAAGGCAGGAGGCGGCCTGTCCAGCTCCAGCCCCACCCAGCCCGGAGCGCGGCATGGATAAATGGGGCTGGGTTTAACAGCCCCTTCCTTCCAAGGCCCCCAACTCACTTGGCGTGCTTGATGGCCCCGTCCAGGGTGCTGAAAAGCGCGCCACACTCCTCCACCACGCAGTGGAAGTGGGCCTTGTGAAGAAAGTCGCACTGGGCGTTGCAGAAGTCCTTGGTACCAAACCTGGCCGGAGAGTCAACTGGTCAGAGGAGATGCCCGGGCTCTGGCGACCTCAGGGTGGCGTGGGGCGGCCACCAGGACAGGGGCACAGCCCCGCTCTCCCACCTGCTCTCCCAGCCAGCCCCTCACCTGCGCAGGTACACCTTCCAGGGCTCTGACAGCTTCTCCTGGACCAGTGCCTTCGCGGCCTTGCCTGGGAAGGGCGAGGCCTCCACGGCGGGGCTCCCCTCCACTTCCGTCTTGATGTTCAACAGGCCGCCGTGGCTGGGGTTGCCCTGAGACATCTGTGGGGAGGACAGGGGCCACGCTTAGGGCTGGTGGGCTTCAGGACACGGACCCAGCTACCCGGGCAGTGGCCACAGCTCTGGGCACAGCAGTGCCTGTGGCAGGGAGGATAGGAGGCCAGGCCCCATGTGGCGCTGGCCGTATGCTGCAGCCAGGGTTCCTGTTCATAAACCCAGCGCTGCTGCGAGGAGCCAGCGCTCCGGCTGAGGCTGAGACTCGGGGCCCCTCCAGCCCAGCTTTCCCCAGACTTCACGGCTCCCTGGTTATTTTCCTGCCAGGTTTTCAAAAGAAGTGCAGAAGGAGGAGGGATGGGGGAACCCCTGTGAATTCCTTGAGAACAAGGGAAGGCACACAAAGGAGGGGCAGGGGGGAGGGAGGGAGGCTCCTGGGGTCAGACAGAGACAGCTGGGAGCTGCTGGGGGGGTGGCACGGGATGGGGGTTGGGGAGTGGCCGGACCGAGGCTCCCACAGGAAGGGGAGAGGGGGCGCAGGGGCAGGGCCGAAGAAGAAGAAAAGAGAGCACGCAGCCAGCAGGAGCGAGAGGGAAGGAACAGGGGCCAGGTGCGGGGCGCGGGACAGAGGGCAGAGGGCAGAGGGCAGAGGGCAGCATGAGGCTCCTTCCCTGCCCAGGGCCCCGCCAGGGCCCCCACCCCATGGTGTCCGGCCCAGGCCTGGCTCCCTCCTCAACCATCACTTGTGTTCAGTAACCAAATTAATCTTGCTGTAGTCAAATTGATCATGTGAGGGGGGAAATATATTTGAGATGATGTATAATTCACAAAGACCCTGCATTATTTAAAATAAATATTCCGGAGCGACCTCTGCAGAAGGCGTCCGAGACCATTACTCAACCTGAAAAGTGGGAATGGATGCTTCGCCCCCACATTGGTCCCCCTCCCCCATCCCTTTTTAAACAAACAAAAATATACATGTATAAAATAAGTAAGTAAATAACATTAATAACTAACAGTGAAAGAAGTTTGAGGGCTCCGGAAAAGCTTCTGGAGCCCTCCGTCTGCAAGGAGGAAAGGGTGTCAGAGGCTGGGATATATTTCTTCAGCCAGTTCATTAAATTAATTTGTAAGCAGTGGCTCTGAAATTATATCCGATGAAAAATGGCCTCAAAATTTAAATGGTACAAACTCATCTTATTAGAGGCAAAACATTAAAAAACAAACACATCCCCCCCACCCCCCAGCACGACTTTAATTTCTCTGGGTGGGGGAACGGGAGGCGTGTGATGGATGATTCTTACCTTATTCATAAGCGAGGATAAAAGAGATGAATTTGCCGGGACTGCGTGGCCATTTGATTCATTGCTGGAACACACAAACCAAGGGCTCTCACTCAGACGCACGAGGGACGGAGCCCAGAGCCTCGCCCCTCCCGGCCCGGCCCTGGGGCTCCGGCCAGCCTGCGGCACCTGCCAGGCAGGGGACGACTGCTTGCCAGGAGGGCGTGGCCCCTGCCCCCATGGGGCCTGGCTCCTGAGGGTGCTGTGCCCGGAGGCCCCGGCAGGGGGGCAGGGGGCGGGGCAGGGCAGCCCCACTGGCCTCACCTGGGCTCCTTCGCCGTCAGGTCCACGCTGCGGTCCTGGGGGTCGAGGGGCCCTGGGGCGCCAGCGCTCTCCCCGGGCTCCTGCTTCAGCGGGGCCGGGGCAAACCTGGCGGGACTGGCCTGCTGCCCATTTCCTACAGGGGAGGGGAGGGAAGATGCTGTTAGAGGGGCCGAGGGCTTCGTGCAGGGCGCAGACCGGAACCCCCTGGAGGGAGGGCAGCCGGCTGGGTGGGCTGGGGCCCCTGGGGAGCCCTGGCTGCTGGTCAGCGATTCTCCCCACTGACATGATCGCCTGTGACGCTCACCCCTGTGTGGCAATTCTTCAAGTGATAATTATTGCAAAATTATGTCAAAGTTGTCCAGGCTCAGGGCCTCCTGGATGAGAAGGGCGGGAGGCTGGGGAGGGGGCTGGGCCAGGCGTGGGGGCCCTTCATTTTCCCCACCGACTGTCACAGTCAATTTGTGGGGCTGCCGCTTAGGCTTTTATTAAAGAGTCTGTTAACGCTGAAGGAAAGTGGCAGATCTAGACTGGGAGCTGCGCCCCCTCCGTGGGTCCCCATCCCACTGTTGCCGGGGCGACGGCCCTGCCTTCCACTGAGCATGCCTAGGAGGGGCATCTGCTGGGTCAGGGCTATGGAAGCTGACAGCCAATCAGAGCGGTTCAAACTATGTGACCTCGCCCGTCAAGCTGTCCAGGGCAGGGATATGAGGTTGGGCTGGACGGGGGTCGGGTGGGAGCCGTCGGGCCGTGGGTGTGAGGGTAAGGCTGGAGCGGGACGAGCAGAGGACTCGGGAGGCCAAGCTGAGTCCAGCCAAAGAAGTCGCTGACAGGAACGAGCCCACCCAGCCTTTCTCCACAATCCCCAAGTGACTGAAATATTAATCTGCCCCGGGCACTGCAGCTGACAGAGAGCTGCTTCACGGACAGCAAGTGGCATTTTATTAAAAAATACAGGAAAACGAGCCCTCTTCCTTTTTGCTTGACCTTTCTTTTGGGGAAAGATTTTTCTATTGAAAAGGAAGTACTTGGCAGTCTGGCCCCTGAGCCCAGTGTGGCCTTGGAGGGGCCCCACCCCCGCCTGCAGGCACCTGGCCAGAGGGGCGTGGCCCTGGCCATCCCCAGGGTCCCTCCCAGCAATGGAAGGTGGGTGTCTCCAAGCTGCCAGCTGATAGATCAGCCCAGTGGGAACGTGACAGGCTTCAGAATTCAGTGTCCGCGTTCCGACAGCTCCCCAAAGTCACTGCCCAAGGTCCCCAGGGAAAGAGGACCCGGCCGCCCTGCCAAGCCCTGGCAGCCCTCTGGGAGGTCTGGGCCACCGTGGCCCTCAGTCATGGCCAATCTCAAGATGGTCTCGAGGGGCAGCCAGGCGCACGGGCTCAGGAACCAGACTGCTGAGGTCTGGGTCGTTGCTTCACCACCTTCTAGCTTTGTGCCTGGAAACAGACTATCCCCACACTGCTGCATCAGCTCTGCAAGGCGGGACTTTTGTCTGACTTCTTGCCCACCACCCGCTGCACCCTCTGGCACCGGGCCCTCAGCAAGACCGGGGGTGTGTGGAATGGATGGATGAATGAATGATTGAATGAAGCGAACCAGGTCCCAGACCTGAGGACCTGCCTACTGCTAATCACCTGGAGGTGGGGAAAACGGGAGGAGCGAGGTAAACGGAAAAGCCAAAAAAAAAAAAAAAAAAAAAAAAAAGAAACCCCAGAGGAGAAAGGCAGAAACAACATTAAAAGAGCAGAAAACGTGAGAAGAAGGAGGACCGCCCCTCACGGGGAGCCAGCGGGGGACAGAGAGGTGACAGGTTCCACAGCCCCCACACGGGAGCCGATGGCGGGGCTGAAATGAAAGAAATTCCAACTGCGCCCGGCTCCGTGGTTATGCTCACCACATCGAACCCCCCGCAGGCGCGCGCTGCCCGTGGCCGCTGGGCCGGACGGCCAGGCCCGAACGTCTCCGTTGCTGCGGAGAGTTCTACTGGACAGGGCGGGCCGAGAGGCCGAGCCCGGGGAGGCATCCCCAGCCCTGGGGGGCCGTCCAGGCACGAATCTCCCTGAGTGTTCCTGAAGTGTCGCCACCCGCCCCTGCGCTGGACTCGGGGCCCCCCCATGTCACCTGGAGGAAGCCCCAGGGAAAACTGGGGCTCTGGGACTGACCCCATCAGGGGCTTGGCTTGTGACTCTGACTTGGCAGGGTGAGAAGACCGGGGTGCGGGCATCCACAGTGCGCCATGAGGTCAGGATTATCACCCCCACTTCACAGATGACGCAGAAGCAAGAGCTGCCTGGGGTGGGCAGGTCAGAATGAGGAGCCCAACAGGAAATGAACAGGAGGGAGGCAGAGCCCAGGCAGAGAGAGGAGTTGGAGGGGCAAAGGACTGGGGTGCAGGGAGTAGGAAGAGGCCTCTGCCAAACACTCCCCGCTCTCTGCCCTGTACCCCAAGGCCAGGGAGCACCTGGCATCTGTAAGGTGCTTGCTTCCTGGGAAGGGCCAGCCTGCTCACCTGGGTCAAAGGTGGCAGACGGCTTGAGCGCGGCTGCGGCCAGCCTGGCCATCATGGGTGAGATGAGGCCCTTGCTTGCGGAGATCCTCTCCATGATGGAGGCAGGGGGCACCGAGACAGAGGTGGCAGCCGTGGGGGCCGAGTCACCAGCTCCCGAGGCGGCCAGAGCGGGTGTGTCAGGGGTCGCCGAAGCCACAGACCCTGAGGAGATGGCGCCCATGAGGCCGGGGGTGCCCACGGGCAGGGAGGCGCTTCCGCGGCCCGGAAGAGTGGGGAAGTACGGTGCCGCGGTGGGCAGGCCTGAGTTGGAGAGGGCCAGAGCCAGGGGGATGGAGCCGGGCAGGCCCTGGGACAGCAGCCCCGAGATCTTGCTGCTGGGAGGCTTGGTGGCGCTGGGCGTGGCCTCGGCGGCGGCGGTGGCAGCAGCCAGGGAGGCGGAGGACTGCTGGCTGGTGGGCGAGGCGCTGAGGCTGGAGTTCTTGCTGCTCAGGGCCGAGAAGTCCACCAGGTCGTCGTTGCTGGACTCCTCGTGCTCGGTGTCCTTGGCGCCCAGCAGCGTGGGCGGCAGCCCCAGCACGCCCGAGGAGCGGATGTGCCGCCGCTCATGCTTGCGCTTGTGCGAGGTCATCTGGCTGGTGGAGGTGAAGGTGAAGCCGCAGCCGGCGCGGATGCAGTGGAAGTGGTTGGTGGCCTTGCTGTACACGCAGCCCTCGTACTTGCACTCCTCGTATTTGTAGAACTTCTTGAAGCCGTCCTTGGCGTAGGCGTCGTCCTTGATGTGGTAGCTCTTGTGCTTCTCGATGTCACACTTGTTCTTGAAGGTGAACGTGCAGCCAGGGCGCCTGGACGGGACACCGGGAGCCTGTCATGGGGCCTCGTGGGGCCAGGAGGAGGCCCTGCTCCGCTCCCACCAGGGCCCAGGAGGTCCGGGCCTCCCGTGGAGGATGCGGCAGGACACGGAGGTGGGGCCTCCGTGCAGCCCTCTCCTCCTGTCCCTGCTCCTTCGCGGGTGCAGGGCCGAGACATCCCCTGGGCCTGGTCCCCGGCCTCCCGACCCTCCCCCAGGCCAGTGAGCCTCCCTGGCTGGACCCCCATTACCTGCAGTGGAAGTGGGTGGTCTTCTGCCCGTAGAACTGGCAGTCGGCCGTGCCACAGTCCTCGGTGGCTCGGAAGCGCTGGAAGCCATCGTTGATGAGCTGGGTGTTCTTCTTGTGGAAGTTCTCGTGCGTCATCACGTCCGATGTGCTCGTGTACACCTTGTTGCAGCCCACCTGCAGGGGCCAGGACGGCCGTCAGGGGGACGGGGGCCAGGCCCACCCGGGCCAAGGTCAGCAAGGCTGTCCTGATGGACGCAGCCGGGGCCTGGGAGCCTCGGACCACCGACCTCCCTGCTTGGGATGGGGGGTGAGGCAGCTCCTGCCCCTGTGGACACCCAGCCGGGGGTACCGAGACACTTCACTAGGAGCCACACGAGAAAACCTTTAACAACTGCCAGGGTCTGGCCCTGCCCGTGCTGAGGGCCAGCCTGCCCTCGGGCACCCAGGACAGCTCCCTGCACGCACGTAGCAGCCCCGTCCCACAGGAAGTGGCTCTGGAGTCCCAATCTGTGGCTCTACCTCTAAAGCCCCCAGGGGTGGGCAGGGCTGGACCCTGGGGCCTGGTGGTCACCTTCAGCCCAGGGACTTGCTTAGTGGATGGCTCCTGGCACCGGGCCCCGCCTACCCCACCCCAGCGGGGCCCAGGCAGGCAGCGTGGCCATATTGAGTAAAAACCAGCGGAATCTGAGCGCGCGTGCTGGCCGGGCTGTGCCAGCGTCTGCACCATCTCAGAGCCCGCAGAGCAAGCCCCCCTCTCCGCCCGGCCCAGGTTGTCCCACGGAGCCCATAACAACCCCGCAAATACCGGGGGAGGCACGGCGGCTGCTGTTTGCAACCCGAAGTCGCTCCCCCTGGACCTGACACCTTGAAAAAGCCCAGACTCTGCGTGGCATTAAAACAAAGAATTAAACAAAAACCTCCTCGGGAACCATTTGCAATGCTGCTCTGGGTGTTAAAGCCTGAAAAATGTCGGTCTGTGTAAACAGCCCGCGGAGCTTCGCCCGCACCAAGTATGGCCATGGGGCAGGCCCCGCCCTGGCCCCCCAGCCCCTGCCCGCGGCCGAGCCCCCGGGACTCTGCTGTCCGGGCCGGGAGAGGGGAGGACCCCGGGCGGGGCGGGCGGGCGGGCACCTGCATGCAGTGGTAGTGCGTGCTCTTCCCGTTGAGGTGGCAGCCGTGGTAGTAGACACTGCAGTCGTCCAGTGGGCTGAAGCGCATGAAGCCGTGCTGCAGCGAGTTGTCCCGCTTCTTGTGCATGTTGTAATGCCGGATCACGTCCTGCTTGCTCGTGAACCGCTGCCGGGAGAGGGCCGGTTGGCAGCAGCCTGCCCTGCCCTAGGCCAAGTGCGCCAGGCCCGCTGCCCGCCCCGGGGCCCTGCGGTCTCCCTGTGCATAACCCTGCTGGGGGCCGGGGCAGCTGGAACTGCCTCAGGGCCAGCTCACTGGGCCGTGGAGGGAACAATTCCAAAGGTTCCCCAAACGGACACTCCCCTGACCTCCCCCCAGGCTCCCAACCACCCTGCCCAGGAGCAGAGAGGATGAACTGGACTGAGCCTTGAAGGCGGGGCTCTGATGGTGACCCCTCCTTTAGCCCCGTGCCACCTGTAGGCTATGCCAGCTGGGCTCCCTGGCGAGACAGGGAGCAGCCCCCGTGCGGACCGCCTCAGTCCCATCACTTCCACAGGCCCTGCGCTCGCCAGCGGGTGGCTCTGAGTACGAGCGGCCATGCACCTGAACTTCCGTGTTATATCATCTCCACACAATGGGGTGGTGCTGCCAGCCTCCTGGGGACACTGGGAAGACCGACGGGACAAGGTGCCTGGGCCGCCTGGCACAGCCCTGGGTGCACGGCAGACTCAAGGGACGGGAACTTGAGTTAGTACCACCAGGATGCAGGTGGCCCCAGTCCCCACTAGATGCCTTGTGGGCAAGAATCTGGGAGCGGGGACAGGCTGGTAGTTTCCGAGTTCAGGCCAGGTGGCCGGGAGAGGCCGTACCTGGTAGTTGCACTCGGGGTCGAGGCAGTGGTAGTGCTCGCGGTACTGGTAGGCGCAGTGGATGTGGCCGCAGTGCTGGCTGCCCGAGAACCTGCGGACAGAGGCGGGCTCAGACCTCTGCCAGCCCCGGCAGACTCTCCAGGCGCCTTGCCCCAAGCAGCCAAGAAGAGCCTACGCCTATGCCTCACAGAAGTGCTCCGGGCCCTGTGCGGGGTCAGGGGGACGTGCGGGGGCAGAAGCCCAAGAAGGCCAGGACACCTGACTGAGCCCATCAGGAAGCCTAGAGCCATGGAGCTGCAGACCCGGGAGCACACCTGCTCTGGGGCTGCGTGCCAGGTAAGGCATGGAGCCGGGCCCCAACGTGGGGAGGGAGAAACTGGGACTGGCCAAAAGTCGCAGCAGAGATGGAGAAGAGACCGGGATGGGGTGGGTGGAGACGGTGAAGGCCGGAGCCCCCGAGGGGGCCTGACCGCCCTCTGTGTAGGTGCTACCCGCCCACCCGCCTACCCGCCCACCCAGCACCGGGCCAGGGGCTGGGGACCCTGGCTGAGCCGGCCCTGGGATCTGTTGCCGAGCGATGTCAGAGGGCTCTCTCTGTCGTGGGCTTCCCTGACACTTGAAACAGTGCAGAGTTATGAATTTTTAAAGCACAGCATCTGTTTGGTTTCCTGAGGCAGGGAGTTCACTCTCCAGCCAACGCCGCAGCCAGGAGCTCCAGCTGCCTGGCCGCTACCCACCTCCCGGAGCGCCCGCGCCTCCCCCAGGCCCCGAGGCTGCGGGGCGCAGTTCTCAGGGCCTTGAGAAGGTCCCTGCGGAGGGCCTGCCCTGACAACTGGGGAGAAGGTGGTGGGCGCAGCCCGCCTGCCTGGCCAGGACGGCGTGGGCCTGGGGCGCAGGGCGAGGACAACCCCCTTACAAGAAACCCCCTTGAAAGGGGGAGAGCCACTTGCAAATAAATATTTAAGCTGAAGCTGCCAAAACGGCCATCTGCTGAGGCACTAATAATAATGATAATAATAATAATAAAGAGAGCAGAGCAAAACTGGAAAGACAGGAGGACGGGGAGGCGGAGACACGGAAGGGACGGAGGAACCGGGAGGGTCAGCAGAAAGACAGCTGCCAGGGCACGACCCCCGCCATGTGCCGCCCCACCAGGCACCGGCGGCCAGGGCCTGATGCAGAGGAGTCTGTCGAGGTGAAGGTCCTTCACCTGCCCATCCTGCTGCCTTAGGGATGCAAAGGGGCAGGCCTGGAGTCAGGTGCAGAGGGTCAAGGCCTGGCCCTGGGGCCCTGGAGGCCACCTCCCCTTCTCATTCTGGCCAGTTCCACAGCGGCCCGCACCCACTCAGGGCCCTGTGAGGGGCTGTGGAGGGGCCCTGCACTCGCCCATGACGGGTCCCTGCTTTTGGGCCCCTGCAGGTCCCTGTCCTGCCTGGACTACAAGCTGCCTAGAACAGGCGGCCTTGACATGGCAAGGGGCCAGGGGCTCAGAGGCGAGGGTGACGGTAGGCCCTCGGGGCAGTTTGGGGCAGCAGTGTGTGGGGAGGGGGGGCAGCAGGCACCTTGGCATGGGTGGTCAGACGGACATAGGGTCCCATGGCCCCCAGGCATTCCTGGAGCCCCCCACCTCTCTCCACGGCAGGCTCCTCCCCCGGGGCCTACCTGGCAATATATTTCTGGTAAATGTTTACATCTTCGGTGACAGCTGGTTTATCTGTGGGCAATCCGTTCCTGGCGAGAGACACACAGGGCACAGCCGATTAGCGGACAGGGGTGGCCTCACGCCCCGGGAGCGTCTGGGGGCAGCTCCCTGCCCTGGGGCCCTGGCCCTTCTCTCCCTGCCTGAGCGGTGTTCGGGGGCAAGTCCTCTGGCTGACGTCTGGCACGGGTTCCATGAGCTCAGCTCCAGCAAGGATCTCGAGCCGGCAGGGCTGGATGGCTCCTGGCACCTGGGCATGGGCCCAGCCCAGTCTGACTGGCCTGGGGAGCTAGGGCCTGACCCCCCTTGCACACGGGGAGCCAGGAAGCTGCTGGCTGAGGAGGAGTACCAGGTATCACTGGGAAGAGCCTGGGGGAGGCGCAGGGGCAGCGCCAAGTGCAGGCGGCTGCTCGGAAAAGCCTCTTGCATGGCAGAGGGCGGCTCCCTGGGTTGGTGGCCTGTCTCCGGGTTCGGGGGAGAGGGCCTCCTTCAGCCCCACAAGATCTGTGGACGATTGTTTTACCACTGCCTAGGGCGGCAATTTTCAACCGTTTTCATCCTGTGGCACACACCAACTGATTACTAAAACTCTGTGGCACACCAAAAAATACGTATTTTTGGCTGATCTGAGAAAAAAGTAGGTATAATTTTAATTCACTCACACCGGATGGCTATTGCTGTGTTGGCTGTTGCCTTTTTTTTTATTTGACACTCTAGAGGAAAAGAGGTCAGTGCCCCTGACTAAGTAGTCAGGTATTGCACGTTTTAAAAATCCCTGGAGCACACCGACTGAGAATCACTGGCCTGGAGGGTCATGCTGAGTGGCCCACCCCCACCCAGCCTCTCCCTTCTCTTGCTGCCTCCCCCATGGCCCGGGCGCTGGACCCGGGAGCCATGGCCACCATCTTGGACTCCTGAACCCCCAACCCAGAGCAGGGCTTCCCCAGCCACCCACAGCCCGGCCCCAGCCCTGGAGGCAGCAGGCAGGGGAAGCCTGTCTCAGGCAGACGGGGCAACAGCAGTCTGTGGCACGTGTGTTAGCCTGTGAGCACATGCACAGTCATACCCAGTGTGTGTGAGCGGGTGTGTGCGGCAGATGTGTAGTGTGCAAGGCCACCAAGTGGGTGTGAGAGGTCACGTAGGCACAGGGACCAGGCTGGGTGTGCTTGGGCGCACACGTGAGTGGAAGCTCATGCGTGAGAACCCGAGCTTGTGTGGGTGCGTGTCCACAAACGAGAGCTTTGAAGGCAGGGCCTGGGGGGGGCGGGCCTTACTTGACAGTGGAGACGGTCCCTGTGGTGATGGAGTCCGTTTTGGAGAAGGCGGACTTCAGGTACTCGGGAGTGCTGAAGGGCAGGGAGGCGGGCGGCTCGGGGCCCGGGCCGGCGGCGCTGGGAGCACTGGGCAGGCTGGCGAGGGGAGCGGGCGCCAGGCTGGGGGCGGGCGGAGCCTTGGCGGGGCCCGGCTTCTGGATGGCCCGGACGTCGTACTTGGAGGGGCGGCCCACCTTGCCTGTCTTGAAGGCGATGGCCCCGCCCATGTCGGGGCTGCCCTCGCCGGGCTTGAAGAGGTGCAGATACTTCACGTTCTCCAGGTCGTACTTGGATGGCTTCTTGTAGGTGCTCCCATTCTGGGGCCGCAGGTTCTCGCCCGTCTTCAGCTTCTGGATGAAGAAGTCGTACTTGGAGGCCCGAGCCACCAGGCCCTGCATGGGGACGCTGCCGTGGGAGGGCAGCGGCAGGATGGTGGCCTTGGTCTCCAGGTGCGCCGTGTGGCTGGGCAGCCGCAGGCCAGGCAGGGGGCCCACCGCCTCCTTGCCGGCCCGATCCTCGGCCTTCGTGCCGTGCGCCGGCCAGGAGAGCTGCTCGCCGGCCTTCAGCTTCCGGATGTACTCCTCGTACTTGGAGAAACGCGCCCGCTTGCTGAGCGCGTCCTCCGCGGCGGGCAGCGTGGAGGCGGTGGCTGCCTCGGGGGTGGGGCCCGCACGCAGCTTCTCGAAGCTGATCTTCCTGGCCAGCTCGTCCCTCGTGTTCTGGTCATCGTAGCCAAACATGCCGAGGAACTCCGTCATGGTGGTGGCCGCGTAGTCCCGCAGGGAGGAGGCCTCTCCTAGGGCGGGGAGGGTAGGTGGTCACTTCTGGGAAGGAGCAGGGGAGCCCCCCAAGTGCGTGAGCCGTGAGTCCCCACTATAGAGGGAGGAGGGAGGGGGCCGTGTGGGGAGGGGGCGGAGTGGGACATGATCTATGGACATTTGGCTCACTTGTTAGGTTTTACGACTCTTAAATTAATTTGTTTAAAAAAAAAGTAATTAATACTGGGGTAAAATAAAACGAGTTCATCAATGCCAGGAAAATCAATTTCCTAAATGTTCTGGCCGATGGCTTTTCAGTACATTAAACAAAGTTTCATAAATGTCTCCGCTCTCTCGCTTTGGCCTAATATGAAAGAGAAGTCGTTTTACTGGAAGGAAGGCCAGATCCCAGCCTGCCTCCAGGGGTGGGGTGACGCCGGGGTGGGGACAGGTGGGCCTGTGGCTGGGTGGGCACTCGGGAGTCGCTGTGGGTAGGGCTGGGGGCCTGGCTCAGCCTGCCTGGAGGACCCGCCCCGGTCCCCACAAGTGACACACAGGCGCCTTATCCCTGGGAGGACCTGTCCCCCGGTCCCAGAGGCCCCGCTCACTGACGGTCCCAGACAGCGGGCCGAGGGGGCAGAGATCCGGCCGCCATGCTTGCCTGGACTCGCTCAGGACCCCCACCCCAGCCAAGTCTGTGGGCCCGCCAACCCTCCTGGGCCCTCTGGTCACCTGTGCTGGTGCGCGATGGGCCCCCTGCGGAGTCAGGGCCAGAGCGCCCAGCCCCGCGGGCCCAGGGCAGCGGCCGAGTGCGGCCCAGCCTCCTGCCCACCCGAGCGCACACGTGCACTCGCACTCACCGCCGAGCTCACCTCCCGCTGCCCCCTGACTTCACAGACACACACGCACACGCCCCCCCCCAGACCCCACGCCCGGCTCCCCAAGATGCGTCCCCAGGTGGCGGGAGGCAGGACGCCCCGATGCTCCCCAGGGCTTTTCTCTGGGGAGCCCCG
>PVJI01007175.1:0-56417 GCA_004026765.1 Micronycteris hirsuta | reverse complement strand
CACAGGCAGGGGAAGGTATAGCCAAAGAAGCGGGGAGAGTCGCAGAACTCAGGCAGGGGAGTAGGTGGGGGGGTCTCCTCCCACTCCCCACCCCAACCTGCCAGGTCTGGAGTTCTCAGGCCACACCTGGAGGTGGTCTCACAGAGCAAGATGAGGCTTGGGCAGAAGAGGAAACCCAGGAGGATGTGGAAAGAGAGGCGCTGAGCTGCTGGGGGTCGGGGAGAGCCGTCCTGGGGGGCTGGGACCCCAGGAGGTGAGGAGAGGACAGTCCGGGGCAGCACCTGGCCCCTGAGGTGGGCAGAGTGACGGCTTTTCCCTTGGGTCGGGGCGGGGCAGTGGCCTGGGGGCTTCTGTCCTGACCTGACGTGTGTGGGGTTGAGGCCCAACCTGGGAGGAGTGGGCTCTGCTCTTAGATTCAGTGGCTCAGGAACCAGGAAAAGGGGCTAAAAATAGCTGGAGGCAGCTGAGCCCTCACTATATATGGCAGAGAAACAGAAGGCTTTGAAGGGCAGGCAGCTCAGAGCAGGGAGGGGGTCAAGCAGGGGTCCTCGGGGTGGCCCGCAGGCCTGTACCCCCCAGCTCCGGGGCCCAGGGAAGGTGGCTGGGGGCCGAGACCGTGGTGGGTAGCTATGGCGCTGGCTGGCTCTCCAGGGCCCAGGGCTGAGCAAGCCTTCCCAGGTGACACACTGCTGTCCCATGGGGCCTCCAGCCAGAGGGGTGAGGTCTGGGGCCAAGGGGCCGTGGTATTTTCAGCCCTGCCTCTGGTCATCCCAGCTCCCCACCCCCAGGGGAGAGGAGGCTGGCGGTAGGAGCCCAGGGCAGAGCGGGGCGAGGGAGAGGCCAGGCGCTGAGGAGACAGCGGCCCTTGTCCCCGCCCCTCCCCATCCCCAGTCCCCAGGCCCAGCGCAGTCAGTCACCTTGTGGCTGGGACCGGCAAGGGCTTTTCCTATCAGAGGAAACTGAAGGTCACACTTTTCCTCATTGATCTTGCAATGTTTGTTAATTACTCTGTCACTGATGTGGCGAAGGATAATTAAACAGCTCTGTTTATATCTTATATGCATAATTATGTGGCTGCGCAGGGCTCCCCGCGCACGGAGGAGATGCGCCCCTCACTGCAGGGGGAAGGGGACAGGGGAGCGGGCAGGGGAGGCCCGGGCACCAGGCGCAGGTCTGGCACGGAGGCTGGGGAGCTGAGAGAAGACCCCCAATCCTGAGGTTCTGGTCCCAGGGGTGACCTCTTCCCACCTGGGACCCCAGGCTCCACCCCACCAACCCAGCAGAAGGAGCTCAGGGCCGCTCTAAGGATGAGCAGACACCAGGAAAGCCGGGCTGCGGCCACCTTGTGGAAAAGAGGTCAGCCAGAGGAGCGTGTCTGGGGCAGGAGGGGTAATGGGATATTGGGGCTGGGCCATCCTGTGGCCCTGTGCCTGGCCCAAGAGGTCCTGCTGGGGACAGCTGGGATCCCTGCAGAGGAGGCGATGGGGGGGAGACACGGCGGGGGAGCAGGAGACCGGGCCTGTTCTCGGGCACTCGGCGACAGACCTTGCCGACAGCGAGCTTGCAAGGCCCGTGGTGCCGACTGCTGCGCCACAGACACTCGCCCGGCACTTTGTCCTCCAACAGGCTCCCCCAACACTAGAGTGTGGCTGTCCGCCCACACGCTGTCCGTCTGTCCATCCACCTACCTGTCCACCCACCAACCCCCGATCTATCCCCCATCCGTTGCTTCCCGAAGGCCCACTGTGTGTTAGGCAGCACCCACCCCCGGCCCTGCTCTCACCCTCGGGAAATGCCCTCCCAGGCCCTGCCCTCCTTACCCCGGGGGCTTCACCTCCACCCCGGCCCACCTCGTCTACCCTTCTACGCGTCAGCTTGGCCCCAGCCTACCCGCCTTGGGAGTCTGCCCGGGTCGGAAGGAGGAGCCCGTATTTGCCACCAGAGTGCGGGAGGCGGGTGTGCTCCTTCGCCTCGGGGCCTCCCCACCAGCTTATGTCCCATCAGGGGCTTCGGACACCCACCTGACGCCTGCTTGGCGCTGGGGCCACCGTCGTCCTTGGAGACCGCCCTGTCTGTGTCCTTCGCCGCCACCGCTGTGCTGCCTTCCTTGGGGGGCTCCTCGCCGTGGTCCTCCTCGTCGCTGCAGCCCTGCGGCTGCACCATGTAGACGCCCTCGGGCGGCAGCTCCAAGCCCTCGCGCGCAGTCCGCCCCAACACGGGCGTGGGCGCCGGCTCCTCGCTGTACTCCCCGTTGACCCACTTCTCGATCACCGCCCGCCTCTTGTCCTCTTCGCTGCGGGGGGCCCGGGCCACCCCCGCCTCGGCGCCACCGCGCTCTGTGTCCTGGGGCCTCCGTGGGCTGCCCTCGGTGTGGGTGCCGGCCTCTGCCCCCTTCTCCACCACCACCTGGCGGCTCAGCTTGGCGCAGATGGCGTTGAGTTTCAGGCCACCTTTGCGCTTGGCCGCCATCGCAGGCTTGCCTGTGGGCGGGTCGGTGCACCGGGTGCCTTCAGCTGTGGAGACGGAGAGAGAGGTCAGAGCCTGCAGTGGGGGGGGGCAGGCATGGCCGCCCACCTCCACAGCCGGGGCGGAGGCTGTGCCCCCACGCCCCCCAAGCCCAAGGTCTTCCCAGTCCCAACTCCAGCATACTGCCCTGAGACTGCCCGGTACACATGGAGACCCCTCCCTGGACTGTGAGTTCGGGGGGCCGAGCTCCCCCATTGACTATCCCAGAGCCTGGTACCCAGCCGGGCATGCACTGGCTGGTCCGAGGAGTATCTTGTAAATGAATGATGAACGAACGGATACATGACTTTTCAAACACAAGGAGCGTCTTCTTCCCAGGCCCTGGTTCCTGGAAGCACTCCCCACACCCGTGCAGCCCCAGGCGCCTGCTCCGAGAGGGGCCGGCCAGGCCCCAGTCAGGGTGCAGGGGGCACTCGGGCTCAGGAGCGGGTCGTGGGGCAAAGCTGGCACGTGAGCACAGCCTGATGCTGCCCCTGGCCTGCTGGGGAGGGGCAGCTCGGAGACAGGCAGCCGTGTGTCAGCTTCCTGCCTCACTGGCCCAGCAGCCCTTGGTGGCTGCTGCTCTGCCTGGCCCCCCTGATCCCTGGGCCCCGCCTGACTCCAACCTCCGCTCCCTGGAGAGCCTGAAGGCCTCTTTTTCTGCGGCCTTCCTTGTCCAGGTCCTCCTGGCCCCTCGCAAGCAAGCCCTTTCCTGTCTCCCCTGGCTACTCCCTATCACCTCCCCATGTCCAGGCCTCAGGCAGGGCGGCCCGAGGGCCACGCGTCCCTGCCCAAGGCCCTCAGTCCGCCCTCTGCCCGCAGCCCGAGGGCCCGGCATGGCCAGAGAGGCCCACTTCCCAGCCCTGAGAAGCCGCGGTTGCTGCGCCTCATCCCTGAACACGACGGCCCAATGCAGACAGCCCGCTGCTCAATCGAGGCTGCCTGAGGGCTAGCCACAGCCCTCACGGCTGTGAGTGGGCCGCCCAGGGTCACCCTACAGCCTGGGACCTGGCACACGGGCCGAGGAGAATGGACACATATGCAGATATTTACGGGTGTATCTGTCTGCCCGCCCATCCATCTGTCCCCCTACCCACTGAGGGGGCCACTCCTGCTGTGCGTCCCTGGGGCGGCACTGGAGCGGGGTGGCGGCCACGCCACACACACTCTCGGCTCACACCAACTGTGCCACGGGAGCCCCAGCAGAGCTTCTCGAGGTCAGCACTCCCTCACGTGTCCCCCGGCCGGGGTGAGCAGGTCCCAGTCTCCACGTGGGTCAAAAGGCTCAGTGAGGAGAGGTGCTCTGCTCCCCAGTCCCCGGTTTGAGGAGGCTTTGCTGTAATGAATCCACACCCTAAGACCCCCCCATGCCTGGAAGCCCACTGAGGGGCACAGCCAGACAGGGGGCCACCTGTGCCTGCCCATGGCAGACGTCGCTCGTATACACAGACGGTTGTCCCCGGACACAGACAAAGCCCGGCGACCCCGGCTCCTTCCCTCGAAGCCAGCTGCCGTAGATGGCCACACCTGGCCCGGAGTGGGGCCCGGTGAGCCCAGCCCAGCCCAGCGTCAGGGAAGCAGCGGCTGGGCTCCCTCCAGGCCTCCCCGTCCTGGGGCCCTGCCTCTGGGCCCCCCCCCTTGGCCAAGCCGGATGCCCACTCTGCCCACGTGTGTCCACATCTCCGAGTCCGTGCGGCCCACACCCAGGTCTCCGAGCTCCTGCGTGGGCTCCTTCTCCAAGTTCAGTGACGAGCCCCTAATCACACATCTCACCCAACCTCCAGGCCAGCCGCCAGGCGCCGTGACACCAAGTCCCCTCCAGCTGGCCTGCGGAGAACAGAGCAGGCCTCACCTGGCCCCCTTTGTCCCCTTGCCCTGCTAGGGAAGGGAAGGGAAGGGAAGGGTGGGCGTGGGGAAGCCTGCTCTATTTTTACTGGGAGGTAAGCAGCCAAGTGTGTATGGCAGACGGCAAGTGAATCTATAAATATTTATCCCGGGGAAGAGGGAAGCAGAAGCTCCCAGGGCCGCACTTGCTGCTGGTGACACCCCCTCCTTGGGCCCCCACCCATCCTGGAGCCTCCCGGCACTCGGGCCCACCCTGCCCAGCCCACCCTCTCCGATCTCGGCCGTGTGCCTGGCTGGGTCCCTCCTGGGCCCCCACCAGCTGCAGTGCAGCTGTGCACCCAGGGCCCACCCCCAGCCTGCAGGCCCCTTTGCTCCACCTCCACCCCCTCCACCTGCCCTCCAGCTGCGGCTCTGCCCCAGGCCACCTGCCTTCCAGATGTTGCCCTCCCTCTGACTCTACTGCGGTCCCAGCGGCGGGGCAGAGGCGGCGTGTGGGCCCGGGGCGCAGGGCAGAAGGCAGAGGGTGGAGGGTGGCCTTCCTCAGTAAGTGGGGACGTGTGCGAGGCTGGGGCAGCCGGTGGGTGTGGGGGTGTCAGAGCTGAGGTCCAGGTTGCCTGCCACCCACCCCGCGGGGCCTCCCCACCCCCTTGTCCAGCAGGGCCCTGGGACCTGCAGACTACCCCCCTGTGGTCTGACCCCAGGCTCCCGTCCATGTAAACATTCCCCGACTTTCTTCCCTAAAATATAAACGCCGTGGCCGGGCCTCAATGGGAGGAAGCCATCCGTCCCCGGCCCTGTCACCGCCCCTTTCATCTCTTTCCCATCACCAGCCTGCCCGCGGCTCTATTTACACTGGACACTTCCTCTGGGAACAATACTGCCCAGGAGGCCAGCTCGGGCTGGAGGGCGGAGGGCGGGGGTGGGGGGGGGCCTCCCGTGCTGCTTACCCAGGGATGGGCGCCCCCCTGAGGTAAGGGGCAGGCAGCTGTGGGGGCCCGGCCAGCCCTGGGCAGAGCAGCAGGGCCAGTGCCCGCTCACAGGCGGTGAGCCAGGGGCTCCCGGGAGGTGGCGTGGCACCGTGGTTAGGGCCTGGCCCTGGGGTCTGACAGTCATGAGTTCCCAGCTTGGCTTGGCCCCTTGCTAGCTCCAGGCCCTGGGCAAGCTTCCTCCCGCAACAGGGCTGCAGGACTGTAAGGCGAGAGGGTGCCTGGCTGCGCCGAGCACAGGGCCTGGCAAGGACCTGGGGAAAGGCAGCTGAGTCCTAGGAGCGGACAGACAGGCCAGAGCGGCGCCAAACCCGGGCACAGGGTCCTGAGGCCAGGAAGCCTCACCTGGCCGGAGGAGGCAGGGGAGAGGGGAACGAGGGCTGGGCTGGGGGCGCGCGGGCCAGGCTCTCGGTCACCAGCGGCCCCTCCCCGGCTTCCTGGGTCTGACCCTTCCCTCCCAGGGCTTCGACCCAACGAGCCTCCAGCAGGCAGCCCTCGCCTCTGACCGAGTGGACCCTGCTCAGGGCGGGAACAGGGGCGGCCAGGCTGGGCCGTGTGTGCCCCTTCTCAGGCCCTGTCTCACGTTGTCAGGAGCCGGCGTAGCAGGAGCTGCCATGGTCCCATCTGAAGGGAGAGGAAGCTGACCCCAGAGCCGGGAGGGTGCCCTACAGCCGGAGTTTCGCGGGCCGGGGCTCAGCCTGGTGCCTGGGGCTGCCACGACGTCCCCACGATGATGGCTGCGGGGTGGGCTGGAGGAAGTACCAGGCCTCTGCACCCTCCTCCCCCTCACCCCCACTCCCGGTTCCCCTAACACGGAGCCCCTAAAGTGTTAACTGCGATGGGTAAAATGGTGCAGCAGATTGCTACAATAAATAATTTACTGATATTTATAAATATTCAAATCAGCCAGCTTCAGAAATCGAATGAAGGGAGGGTCTCAGGAGAAGGGCCCGCTCTGGCAGGAACCTCATCTCTCCCTCCCAAGGCTGGGGAAGGCCGGGCTCCTGCCAGTTCTGGGGGGGCGGGAGCCTCCCGCAGCTGCACCTGGGCCCCTCGCCCCTGATCTCTGGGGACTAGATGTTAGGGCGCTCCATCGGCTCCCCCTCCTCCCCGGGACAGGGCCAGGCCTACCCCTGCCCGGGGCTCAGGGGACCAAGGCTCCAGCGCCCAGGGCTCGGGTCTCAGATTTGCGTGTCCGGCCTGGCGAGGTGGGGACGGGGAGGGCAGGCCTGGCAGCCCCTCCCCACCCGTGAGTAATGTGTTGCGAGGCGGGGCGGCTTGTCAGCCACCAGGCTCGGGGTGCTTTATGGGCTCTGCCTGGTGGCTCCGAACTCCCTGGTAGGAAATAAAGTTCTCCCTGCGCGTCCCTTCCAAACATTTCACTCAGTGGAAACGGTGTTTAAGAAAAACGAGCGCATATTTCTCCCTAAGCATGCAGTGTCCCCTTTGGGCAGCCTAATGCCCGCTGTTCATCAGGAGGAGGTGAGGCAGGACCAGGCCCTCGTCCCCGGGGTGCGGGCAGCCCTGCCTGACTGCTGCCGGGCAGCTCGGGGAGCACGGGCACCGCGGGGTCACTCGGTGGCGCCCCGGCCCATGGCGCCTGGAGCGACGCAGCGGCTGACACCCTCTGGGCACCACCCTGGTGCGAGGGACGTGTCACCTCAGCAATCCCCAGCGTCCCCACTTGGCCACTGTCCTGTCCTCGTGTCCAGGTGAGGACGCTGGGTCTGGTGAGGTCGGTCACTGCCCACGGTCTCCCGGCGCTGGTGCCGGAGCCGGGTCACTGCTGCTGGACCCAGACATCCGAGGTCCCAGGCGGAGATCCTGCCCCTGACGCCTCCCACAGTCTCCCACGCAGCCATGTCAGAGCCTCCCCTGCCACCCCTCAGAACTTGACCTTGACAGGCCTCAGCTCTGGTGTTGGGTGCTGTGCCTGCGTTCACGGAACACGCCCTCTGAGCACTGTCCACAGGCCAGGCCCTGGGCCACGACACGAGCAGGACGATGTCCTGCGCCTGCAGCATTGAGCGCTCATCGCGACGCGGGGCAGACGCTCACTCACGATACTCAGCATCACCGCAGCGACGAGTTCAGGTGCCACGGGAGTGAGGAGCATGGAAGGCAAGAAGGGCTCCTGGCCACCTCTGCTTCGGTCCCCACCCCTCACCAGCTCCCTGGGTGGTTCCCCTGTCTCACCCTAACGGTTCCCTCCCCCACCTCCTGCAGTGGTGGCCCCTCCCCCAGACAGGACCTGTCCCCCCACCCCCGGAGGTCATCCTTCCCTCTGGGCCCAGTCCCACCCCCAGCTCCAAACAGGAGGGCCGCCCGCTTCCACGGGTGGGAGGCACGGTCAGTGCTCCCCACGGCTCTCAGTCAGGTCCCCGGGTCCCCAACAGCTCCACGCTGGGTGGGGGGGTTGCGGGGCCCTGCTTGGCCCCCTTTATTTATTTATTTATTATGATTTTTTAGTCCAGTTAAAAGGTTTACTATCCAGACGCGTCTAAGTGGCCTCACTTAGCGTAAGTAACTCTATAAATCAGGAGAACTGTTAGCATCCACCGCGCGGGCTGGCTATCAATCTCCCCCAGGTCACAGCCCAACAGGAAGGGGAGAGAAAAAGAGTTGCCACCCAGGGGAGATTTAACACACACACACGCGGCACACACGCAGACCACGCGCGCGTGCACTGGCTCCCGCGCCTCTGCGTGTGTACGATCACGTTAGAGGCACACGTGCACACACGTGAGAGCCGCCCGGAAACCGGCAGGGCTGCGTGTGGGCACCGTCACAGAGCCCAGGCGAGGCTCCGGCAGCCCCGGGGCGGGGGTCTCCCCGGGGACGGCTCTCAGGGCCCGAGAGCCCTGCGGCTCTGAAGGGCTATGGAGGGAGGGGCTCTGTGCGGCCCCAGTCCCTCTCCTTGGCCCCTGCCTCTGCCCAGCCTGAAGGGATCAAGTTTTCCCCTTCCGGGCGCCCAAGGTGAGCACTCGGCCAGACAGAGGAGGTCACAGAGAGGGGAGGGAGGCTGTGGGCTGCGGGCCACTGCTGGGGGGCGTGCCGTCGTCCCAGGTCTCAATGCCCACCTGCCCTAGGCTGGGCGCACCCTAGACACGGCGCAGGACCCAGTAAGCGCGGCGCCGTCCGGAGGCTCGGACACAGGCCGCGGCCTCACCCCCAGAGGGGCCCCAGACCTAGCAGACCCCCCTGGGAGCCGGAGTCGGGGGCCACTCCCGGGCACCCCTCGGCCTCGCCTGACACCCCTTCCGGGTCCCCAAGGCAAGGCAGGGCAGCCGAGGGCGGACGACCCCCGGGTCCACCTCCTCTGCCACCGTGCCCCCGAGGCCTCCCCAGCTCGCCCGCCGCCTGCCCGCTGCGTCTCCCGTGAACTCTATTTCTCTTTCCTCTCTGAAAACAACTGAGCTGTAAATACTGTTTAACCTTCTCTCCCCCTCCC
The DNA here is from genome assembly GCA_004026765.1 of Micronycteris hirsuta. Classification (NCBI taxonomy): domain Eukaryota; kingdom Metazoa; phylum Chordata; class Mammalia; order Chiroptera; family Phyllostomidae; genus Micronycteris; species Micronycteris hirsuta. The sequence continues at coordinate 47,630 of PVJI01007175.1, read as the reverse complement.
CCCGCCCCCTCCCCTCTGCACTATAAAAACACAAATATGCCATAACTCAGCCGGCCAGGGCGCCCAGCCTCCACCCGGCCCCGCGCCCGGGCCTCTCAGGAAGGTCATTACAAACGACTTTCCGATTCACTGCTCCTGAAATAATTTTGTGTATTAAAACCTGAATCTGCACTTTCTGGGGCCGAAAGCCTCGCTTAATGATGGCGGGTGTCCTTGGGGCGGACAGTGATCCTTCACTCGCCAGCCGCGCGGCAGCCCCCGCCCGCCCGCCCGCCCCCTCCCCGGGCCCAATCTGTTTTCAAAGTGTGTCTGTCCTTTATTAAATTGTTTTCTTTTCCACATTATCAGTTGCCATGGAGACCTCATCTCTCGGATTATTTGAATTTCATTATATCTATTGATTTGGGAGCATTTCATCTTTTTTATTGTTTTTCTGTCAATTTTCAAAACGAATAACCATCTAATTTGCGTCAGCGCTGATTATGTTTGTCCCTCAATAGAGGTCGGCAGCTGCGCTGGGGAAACAAATCAATGAAAAACCATCATAAAACTCCCCACTCCGGTCTCCGGGATGTGTGGGTGACATTCCACGCCTGCGAGAGACACACTCATCAGCTCCAAGTTCGGCCGCGGCGGCGGCAGCCCCGCTGCATACCCGCCTCCTCTGGCCTTAATATTTAATTCCGCGATTTGGGGCATTATTAGTGGTGTTTTTATTAGTGCGTGAGCATGTGAGTGTCTGGTAGTGGGCTGGCGGTGGTGTTAATTGGTGGGTGAGGCAGGGAAACCCCGAGGAGGGCAGGGCGCCGGGCCGGGGGTTTGGTGGGAAGTGCCGGGAAGGGGGAGAGCCCGGGAGGGGACGGCCTGGGACAGAGGGCCATGGCCAGGGGCCGGCAAAGGGGAGAGAGATGCAGAAGTGGGGCCAGGCGAAGGGGAGGCAAAGGGGGAATTCATATTGCTTACTTTGTTGGTTTTTTTTTAAATAATTTATGCAATTTTAAGCATTTATGTATAAATTTTTTAATAAGCCACCCTGGAGCAGGACGGCCATTAGCATCCCAACGTCCTTCTGTCCAATGGGCTGGCGGAGAGGATCAATTTCTGAGAGTACTTTCCCTTTTTTATGACATGATAAAATGCTTTTAAAGCAACTTACACAAATATGGAGTTTTTTTTTCTTTTTTTCCGTCCCCTCTCCCTTCCCCTAACAGCCTTCTCACCCACCGGGGAGGGTGTGTGTGTGGGTGCGAGCGCCTGGCTCTCCTGCCGGGGTGGGGGCCGCGGGGCTGGCGGGGAGGCAGCCCCAGTTCTAACTGGAACTGGCCGGCTGTCCTTCTAACAAGGGCATAAACTTTCATTACCCATGCACGCAGTCAAAGACAATTTAGGGAAACGCGCTGCTCGGAAAAGGAAAACCTCAGCGATTCGTGGCCCGTGCTGCTGCCATCTGGGGGCTCGCGCCTCCAGCGCCAGGGCGCCGGGCCGAACCTCGGGCCCTGGCAGGCCGGCGCGGGCAGGGGGGCCCCAGTGAGAGGCAGCTGCCGAGGGAGAGGGGCAGCAGATACGCGGGCCGAGGGTCTTGGCCTTGGCTGGATGGTAGCACCCCGGCAGGCAGGGGCTGGGCACCCCTGGCCATGCCCCTCACACCCCTTCGCCGGCCCCACCGGGCATGGGCTCTTCGTTTCTCCCACCCAGTGCTGGCACAGAGCAGGAGCTCGGCTCTGTGCGTAGATGGACAGACAGAGGGACCCGGTGCAAAGTTGGAAACCAGACCCAGATGTCCTGAGGTCCCTTCAGGAGACCCATCCCCACAGCGGAAAGGCACCCTCTCTAGCTGTCACTCCGGAAGCCAGCAGGTCGGGCAGGAGGGCCTCTGGGTGTGGAGGACCGGAGCACCCAGAACAAGAGGGCGTGGCCCGCCACCCTCACCCCTGTCCTGGCCCCGAGTCCCTAAGTCCCTGTGATGGAGCCAGGCCTAGTGAGAGAGAGAAGTGGCCAGTGCCCAGTCTTGCGGACAGCCCTCGACTCCAGGTCCCTTTCACCTTCCAGCCCCTCCTCCTGATGGGGAGCAGGAGGAGGGGCCTGAGGGGGGCCCTGCCCCGGGGCTGAGAGGGAGGATCCTGGTTCCCAGAGCATCCTCCACTGCTGCTGCAGGCAGCGCCTGGGCCTCGGGGTATCACACACGGGTGCCTGGACTCTGGCCGATTTCAAATGACACAATGACACTGAAGCTCGGCCCCCCTCTTAAAGCTTGCCCCTGACAGGCTTCTGCCCTGGGCCCCAGTGTTCTCGTGTGAAGCAGGACGCTGCAGGGAAGACTGGGGTGACATGCCTGGCCCAGAGCCGTGCAGCACATGGTGCCTGCCACTCTCCTGGCTGGTGGCTGTGAGCAGGGTCCCCCACCTCCAGAGCGGGGAGGGCTGTTTCTCCCCCCACCCCGCCCCACCCCCTGGGCTCAGCAGTCAGGGAGAGTGCAGCCCCGCACAGCCCTGCCTTTGTCCAGGGGTCCGGCCCAAGGATCCTGTGTCCCTGTATCCTCTGCTTCCTCCAACTCTCGAACCTCAACTTTCTCATCGGGCCCCAGCCTGCCCAGGCCGTCCAGGCCCAAGGACCCTCTCACCCCGGGTCCCCGAGCATCTCTCGGGAGGCACCCCTCCTGTGGGCCGAGCCTGGCTGTGGGCAGCCCAGGAAGGGGGCACCCTGGTGTGGCCAGACCACTCCGGCCCTCAGAGAGGACTCCGCTGGGCCTGCTCTCTCCTCCGTCTCCTGTGCTCAGACCACCCCCCCAAACTGTCATTAAAATAACAAGTTTCTGTTACAATCTAAACATTCCCACATCGCATAAAGGGTTATATTACACCCGAGTCACTCCCGGGCCCATGTTTGCACAGAAAAGCTCACGGCAGGTCCCCCCTCCTGACGAAGTGACTTATTAAAGTTTAAACAGTAATTAACAGAACAATAAAAATAAAGGGATGTTTGGGGAGTCATAGCGCACACAGGGTTTTTGGCAGTGCCAGCAGTTTTTCAGTGCCCTGCGCTGGCAGCAAAACGCGACGGCGAAGCCGGGGGGGACGGAGGACGGGGCCAGCGCCGGGCCAGGGTTGGGCCAGAGAGACTTCGGGCCTGAAGGGTGAGAAACTAAGACCGGACTGGAGAGAGGGGGGCAGGGTCCGGGCAGTCCGTCAGGGGCTCTGCGAGGCCACCAGCCCCACAGGGATCTGGAGGAGCAGAGTGGGCACGGCGCCGTGAGCAGGACTGTCTGACCCCCGCAGGAAGGCCACGGAGCCAGGTCACAGGAGCGCTGCCATGCCAGGGCCCAGCCTGGCCGCAGGCACTTCCGGGAGCCCGGTGCCTCGGCCACATCCAGCCAAGTCCAGTGCGAACCTGGCTGGGGGAGGTGTCAGGTGCGGCAGCACAGCGGCATCATCAGACCCCGTGTTAATGATTCCTGGGGCTGGCCCCCGGCCACTCTGGGCTTCTCTCCCAGTCGGCCAGGTGCCTCTCCCGGCTCCCGTGGCCGGGCAGTGCGGCACATGCCCACAAGTTCTGCTGAAGCCCCCGGCCTCTATTGGGCCTGTGCCCTCTGGGAGAGGGAGACAAGCCGGCCCAGCTGGGCCCCATGTAGCGGGAGGAAGCGTCTGGCTAGCTGAGCCAGGTGGGCCCCTACTGGTGGGGTCCTCATCTGCAAAGGTGTTCGGGGCGATGGGCCTGGGGGTTTGGCCTACAGCCAGAACACCCCCGGGGCGGCAGCCCAGCAGCCAGCCATCCTTCCGCCTCTCCTGTTCTCCCTGCCCAGGTTCCACCCAGAGGCTCAGACTCCAGGCTGGGTGGCTGGAGGGGGGGCGGGGGGAGTGGCACAGGGCCAGGGAGGAGTCACTGAGAGGAAGGCTCTACCCGGAAGGGCCACCCGCCGTGGGGACTGGGGAAGAGGGGCAGCAGGAGCCCTTGGTGGCCACAGTGCGTGCGTGTGATCTTCTGCCGGTCGGGTACCAGACCCCGAGTACTGCTGGGCTGGCTCTGGACCTACCAGCCCCCCTCACTGTCCTCTCCCTTCTGCTCTCTCCCCGGGCCCCGTCTGTCCCAGGCTATGCTGTGGGGAGGGTGGTGTCCCACGGCTGTCCTTCAACCTTACAACCCCCAGAGCCCGTGGCCAGTTTTGCCGCCCTCGCCTGCCCCCCGCCAGTGCCTTCTCTAAGGAGAGCCATTAGCGTATCAAAGTTCTCTCCTTGCCACAAAGCGCTCATTTCCAAAGTGCCTTTCCAGTGCAGCGTCCCCAACTCAAGTTATTCCCAAGAGGCAGAGCAGAGGGTTGAGCTGGAGACACCGGGAGGACCACGGGAACACGCTCCAGCTTCCTGGCCTTCCTCACCTGCCTCTGTGCCGTAGTGCACCGACCTGCTGGGCCTGCCGGGGCCTCTGTCCACCTTGGCACCTGCCTTTGGCAGCCTGGACAAGCATCAAGCCCGGAAGTGAGCCCCTGGTCCAGGGCAAGCAGCCCGCGGGGTCCCTGGCACCGGCTCGCAAGCTGGTTCTCCCCCATCGCAGCCTCATCGCTGCCGTGAGCGGCTGGGAGCTGCCCGTGGGGGTGAGAGGCTGGGCTGAGGCCAGAGACGCTTTCTAACCTGTGTCTCCTGAGATCTGGCTCCTGGGCAGCTGGCGGGCACAAAGGGCAGGGACTCTGGCCCTGGCCAGGTCCCCATGGTGCCTGGCCATGCCACAGCCACTCACCAAGGCCCTGGCAGCCCCAGCACGTGAGGGGAGCACAGAGCCTCAAGGACCTCGGCGCCACCGGGTTCTGGGCATGAAGGGCTTTGCCCTGAAGATGTGAATAGGAACTTTCTTCCCCTTCAGCTTTCCTCCCCTTCTCTGCAGGGCACAGCTCGTTGGGGCTCCACCCCCTGCCCCACAATGAGTGACTCGTGAGGAAAAGACTGGAGGGTCGAGGAAGAGGGATCAACAAAGGGGAAGGCACTGCTGCCCAAGCCCCGGCTGCTTTCTTTGCCTGCGAGCCAAGCTGGAAGGACCGACTGGCGCCCAAACCCCCTTGCTGCTGGTGGAAGCCGACAGAGCCACCCGGCACAAAGCTGACCGGGCTGGGGGGCTGGCGTGGAAGGCACACTCAGGGTTAGAAGGGCTGGCGGACGGAGGCCTCCTAACAGGTACCTGCTACGCTGGGCCAGCTGGGAAGAGGCGGCTCGTCCTGATCTGTTATTCCTAGAACCCCAAACTTCTCCCCTGGCCCGGGAGCATGGCAAGGAGCTCTGGCAAAGAGCTCCCCAGGGTGGCAGCCATCATGGCAGAGGCTGTGCTAAACGGGCACAGAACCTCAGAACTGGAAGAGGCCTGGGGCCTGAGAGGCTGAGAGGCTTGTTGGAAGGCCGGGACGCCCATCCCTCATCAGGACTGGAGAGACCCAGAGACCCAGGCCCTACCCTGGGACCTCTCATGACGAACCGCTACGCATCTGTGTTTTAAAGGGGGGCTTTCTGCAGCCTCTGCAGACTGCTGCAGGGCCCCCGAATACCATGAGGGCTCTCTGCTAGCTGGGCTGCAAGCCTTCCTCCGGCCCACCTGGGCAAGGACCCCAACGTGCTCTGAACCGGCACCTCTGGGGTGCAGGGCCTGGAATCGGGGCTCTCAGCTCTCCAGGAAAAGCACACGCAGTCTGTCTCTCTGTGCTCGCTCTGCCTACCAGAATGGGTGGGACCGGCGGGCGTGGGCAGCCACGGGAGGAAGAGAGAGCCTGGGCCCACGGAGGGGCCTTGTGAGGTGTGCCGTGAAGAGGAAGCACGGCAAGCAGCCCTCTGGGATTGGGGGAAGAGCTGGAGAGAGGGAGGACCCGCACGGCGGCCCCCAGTCAGTGTGGCTGGTGGCAGGTGGCAGAGGGGGCTACAGATGAGTGGCCAAACCGTCCACCCTACGGCCCATCTCGCAGTCCCCTTGCTGAGGCCAACAACGAGGACACGAGGGGACGCACTGAGGAGTATTTTTAAAACTGTGGCCCTGGTGGAGGGTTTAGCAGTTGTCAGCCATCTGGAGCAAGGAATTACCGTCACCTTCCTGATCCTGCGGTCCCTAAACCCAAAGCTGGTTACAGCATGCGGGGGAGGCAGCAGGTGGGTAGGACGGGGTTGGGGGGGAGGCCTGTTTCAGGAAGACACCCACCAGCCCAGGAAGCACCTTCCCTGGCCCTCGGAGGGGGCCCGGGGCCCAGGGAGGGGCCCGCAGAGCCCAGTGCCCTCTGTGCCCACTCGGGCTCCCCCACCCGCTCCCGCGTGCTCACTCCCTTGGCCGTGCCGGCTCGCACAGGGGCCGTCAGGTAAATTAGATCTGAAAGCTGACAATTTCTGACCATATTTCCTTGATTATTTCAAACAAATGCACAGCAGCCGCTGTAAGGAGATTAAAGTGACATAAACGTCCCGAGTGGGAGGGGGGAGGGCAGAGGATTCAGGTCACCCCCATCCGTCCCCCGCCTGACAGACGCTATATCGCTATCCAATCCAATAAAAAATCCCCCCCTTTTGCTTTAATTAATTTTACAGCTAGCTTGCTTAATTACTTTCAATCAAAATCCTCCTGCCATCGCAAAATTAGAGATGGTTGAGCTCCATTAGCCTAAATTCTTCATTTCCATATAGAAAAGAGGCTGTCGGCATAGCCAGCCGGGCCCCTGGCAGGACAGACGCCCGTCTGCCCGCCCACCTCCCGCCAGCCCACTCCTGGCTTCCGCTCCACGGCGGTCCCTGGCCTGCCCACTCCCCTGGTTCTCTCTACCACTGCTCCTTGGGCTGAAGGCGTTGAGGTCCAGGAGGGGTCCACTCTGCCCCCAATGCTCCCCAAGATGCACACGGGGATTGTGGAGCTGGCCGAAGGCATGGCTTTTTCTGGGATCCTGCTTCCCGGATAAGGGGCCCCTGACAGAGCCGGGCCTGGCTGCCCAGCCTCGGAGCACACTGTTCCCCTGGGCCCCTGCCTCACCCCCGTGGGGTAGCAGAGCTCCCAGCAGGGCAGGCGTCCTTCCGGCTTTGGACTTTGGCCCCGGTCAGCATAGACCCCAGGATCAGCTCTGCTGTTTCCCAATGGGTGTCCTCGCTCACTATCAGAGGGATGCCAGGGCCTGCTGTTTCGATGGGGCTGACAGGCAGTGTAGCTTCCTTCCAGACCCTGGCGTTCCCTGGGGCCCCTCCTCGCACCCCCCACCCCCAATCCCTGGTTCCCAGCCTGCAACAGCTGCTCCTCCACCCCCGGCCTGGGTCAGGTGGGCAGTGGGCCTGGGCTCTGTCCACATTCTGTGCTCGAACTGGCTCCCTTCTCCTCCCCGTCCACCTGCCTGGTCCTCACAGCCCCCAAGCCCAACTCCGGAAGCTCCACTTCAGGTTTTCCATGCTACAGCCCCGAGTGTCACCACAGGGTCCAGCCCAACCTGGGCACCAGCTGATAAAGGATCTGTAACAGGATGTAGGGATTATAGTAAAACCTGGCTCCGGATCTACAGGGGCAGAGGGCCAAGTCCTGTCTCTGGGACTCCCCTCCCCTCCCCTTTTGGCACGCCCCCTCCCTCCCAGCCGCCAAGTGCCTGGGAGGGCTGAGCCTCTGGGCCCTTCAAGGGGTCTTCACTGGGCTCTGGGAGGTGGATGACAAGGGCTAGCTGGCATGATGGGCCCAGGACGAGTCTGGCAGAAAGGCAAGACCAAAGCTGGGGTGGCGAAGGGAAGTTAAGGCTGAAACCTGCCCCAGATCCTTTAAGGGGACAGGAAGCTGACCTGGTCCCCCTTCCCAGAGAACTGGTATGGAGGTAGGGTGTCCTGGGTATGACTTCTAGGACTGGCAGCTGCCCCATCACTCTGGCTGAATGATGCTGGGATGCAAGGCCAGCCCTGGGGCCCACGGGCCAGTCTGCAGGCCCCTCGCTGGTCTTGCTCCCAAGGGTAATGCAAGTCCTCCTGTTCCTGGGCCAGTGAGTGTCTCGGATGCACCCCGTGCACCAGCTAGCACTGCCCCGCTGGCCGGCCGTAGAGACCAAGGAGAGCAGTCTCAGGGGTCAGGGGGCTCAGGTCTAATGAGGAAGCCACAGCTGCAGCAGAGGGTGCCCCACCACTGAGGGCCCGGCAGGGAGGCCGGCCGTGAGTGGCAGGAAGGCTTCCTGGAGTCCAGGCCCAGCTGGTGCACCAGGTGGAAGGGTGGCGAGCAGACGCACAGACATGCTGCGGACCCCAGCCGGGCCGCTCTTCCGTCAGCAGAGGGGACTAGGTGACAGAAAAGGCAGGAGCAACCCCAGCCCATAGTGGCATGTACTGACTTCCTGGTCGCTCTGTGGCCCCTTGGGGCAGGGCTGGGCCGCATCCCTGCTCTGCCTCGGCCTACCATGCCAGGCACAGATGGGTCAAGTTGGTAGAAGGGTGGATGGGAGGGCAAGCTCTGGGCCAGTTACCCAGAGCTCTACGGGGCACGGCACAACTCACCATCCGTCTCTGGCCTGCCAGCCAGCACCTGTGGGGACGGGGGCACCTGCCTCTTCAACTCAGGGCCGGCTGGCCCTCCCTCCGGTGCATCCTTCAGAGGTCCCCGCGGCGGAAATTCCGCTTCCTCCAGGGCACTCCCTGAGATGACCACGCTCTGTAGGGATCCCTTCCTCCCTCCGCCCACCCATCGCCCCCTGCTCCGCCCGGCTCTGGGTGGTAGCACTTCTGTAGCAACTTGTTTGATCAGCCCTCCATCTCACAGGACTGCGGGATCTGTAGGACGGGCCCACTGTGTTAGCACAGCGCCCGACCCAATAAATATTTACGGAAAGAGTACAGAAAACTAAGTGCTTCTCAAGTTCATTAGGGAAAGAGCTGGGCTGGGGGGAGGGGGTGACCCGACTTCTGTGACGCTTCCTGTCTGCAAGGGTGGGGACTCCCTGGCTGCAGCCCTGTTGCCTGAGTCCCTGACCCTCCGAGCCTCACGCTCACCTCCAAACGCCCTTCTCTGGGCTCTGCCAGGAGAACAAAAGAGGCCCCGGGTGTCCGGGCCTTTCTCTGGGAGAGGAACAACTGTGAGAAGCCAGGCCCTTTCTGAACAAATCTAGCAACTGTTTGCAGTGTGGTGCAACTCTCTCCCCCCACCTCCTGTCTCCACCCCAAAAAGGAGAGAAGGAAATTGAAAAAAAAAAAAAAGATGGGGAAAATGCCATCCCAAGCCCCACAACCTCCCTACACCCGCTACCAAATCTGTCTGAAAATGTTAGAGACACAAAGAGGGCACAGGGACAGCCACCTGCCACTGCAGACAACTGGGACAGCCGCAGCAAAGGGCAAGGCCGTGAGATCAGGACCCAAAAAAAGGAGGTGAGGGAGTGAAGGATGGGGGTGTGTTGGGACAGAGAGGAGGGGCCGCAGGAAAGATCAGAGAAGGGAGGAGACAGACTCGCACCTGGCCACGCAGGGGAGAGGCCCTGGGGACGAGGGGAGGGAAGGGCCCGGACCTGCGCGGACACCGAGGGGCCGGGCCGGGCTGACTGGGGAGGCAGGAGCTTCCCAGGGGGCAGTGCGTGCAGCGGGAGCGGGGAGCTGAGGAAGGGGAGAGAAGCTGACCGGGGAAGGACGGAGAGAGGTCTATTAAAAACCTCTCAGTGCATAACACAAAATGTCAGAGTTTATAGCTTCATTGCTGGCATTGCCGGGACTGAGAACCCTGCACAGAAATGTCACCGCTTGTCATGTTTAATCACCTGCTGTTTGTTAACACCTTCCCTGTGAGGGGCCTATCTCAATCTGCCCCCAGGCCCCCCAGGGACCCGGAAACAGAAAACATCCCCGTGCGCTTCCCTAGGCCCTGCCTTGGTGCCTTGAGGGGGAGCTCCATTCGCCAGCCCCCCGAAGGCCTCCCAGGAGCCCCAAAGTGACCCTTTTCCTATCAGGGAGAGGGACCCATGTGACCCCCAGCAAAGAGCTGTAACCCCCACTGGGGATGGTGTGCTTGGGGGGGCCAGGTGTTCCCCGGCTGATTGCCTGTCTCCCGTTCCTTCTGTCTTTCCAGGGCTGTCTGTCCTTTCTGTCTAGTCCAGCTCCCGTCCCCGACCCTGGGGGTAAGAGAAGACAGACAGAAGAGGGCCCCTCTCAGATCCCCACGGCCTGGAATTCACCAATCTGGCTGCCCGGACAGCAACGGCCACGGGACACGTAATGTTCAAAGCCACCACCCTTCCAGTTACAGCCCCGGATCACACCATCTGTGGCCCTGCCTTGGCTCTCCCTCCGAGCATGCTGTGCTAGGTTGTTTAGACTAGGAATTCTCAGTCCTACTGCCCCATAACTCCGTCCTCTGGGGTGGGGGTAGGTGCGGGGTGGACAGAGTCAGCGGGATAAGCCGCTGAAGCAGCTCAAGCCTTCCCAAGAACACATGGCTGTCCCCACCTCTGAAGGCACAGTGTGGTCACCACCAGGAAGAGCTGGGTCCTCACTCAGATCACACCTACGCAAGCTCCGTGCAGCCCCCAGGCCCTGCCCCCGTGCAAGGACAGCTGTCTGCCAAGCAGCAAGTAGACCCCGTGCAGTTCCCAAGGCAGCCCCGTTCCTTCTGGCAGCACGGAAGGCCAGTGGCGAGCTTAGCTGCAAGGGTCTCCTAGAAAGCCATGGGCAATGTCTCGATCTTCCCTTCTAGCACGTTCCACGCATACACAGAAACATATGCACAAACGTGCATCTGAAGAGCTATCTCCTTGAACACCCGTTCACTTAGACCCTTTCCTGAGAGCCCCGCGTCTGGTCCACTCACTTCCCCTTCACCAGGGACACGTCGGAGTGTTTTCAACTCCCCTTTGCCCTTCCCTGCACACAGACGGGAGTGCCCCCGACCCCCAGGGGGTAGGCGATAATGGAGGCCTTCAGAGGGGGCTTCCTCCAAAAAGCTCACAATGCACTTGCATCGGCGACTGCACTTCATCTTGCAGGAAGGCCCAGGGATGCACCCGCGTGTTCAGGCAGGACGCATGTGGGGCCCAGAGACTCGGAGCAGGCTGCGCAGGAGAGCCCGCCGCTGGAGAAGCCCCGGGGAAGTCCCGCTTCCCGGTGGGACGGGGGCCCTACTCCGCACCGGTCTCCCTGCATTTCGGAGCAAGCCCATCAGTGTCTGTGCGCCTCCTGTCGCCCCACCTGAGAAACAGGACGACTCCCTGTGTCTTTCTCTGAGGGAGCTGATGAGGGCCAGGATATGAGACGCAGCATGCTCCGAATCTCTCGGGAGGGAGCCCTAGGTAAACTCGTGCAGGTCTGTCGTGCATGGGGCTCCGCGTCCTCTGTGTGGGGGGAGGGGGCCCAATGTTGGGGGTGAGGAAGGCCCCATCGTGCCAGGGGAGGCATGCATGCATGTCCCCGAGTTCACACGTGCCTCATGGAACAGAACAGTCCACAGCACGTGGCTTGGTGTGTGCTGGACGGTTTCGGGCGGAGCCAGTTGTAAGCAGCCCTTCCTGGACAGAGACTGCTATAGCTCGTGAGGTGCTTGGGCTCCCAGGACCCTGAGAGGGGGCATGTCAGTCAGCCCACCCTCCTGCCTCCAAGACTGGGGGTGAGAGGATGGTCAGAGGGCGTGGGTCTGCCCAGTCCTGGGAGAACCAGGGTGGCTGGTCACCGCATGGCTGATTACACGGTGTGACTGCTGGAAAGCACTCCTGAAGCCCCTCCTTCTCCGCTTTCCAGAGCAGCGTACGTCTCCTGGGCAGAGTGACGGCAGGGCACCTGGTCATGTCCGAGACAGGGGGTGCTTGCGCCTGTTCTGAAAAGCTCGTCCCGTCACCGAGAGGGACCCTGAGCACACACGGAACACGTCCCACCTGCTCAGCAGGCCCTGGTGGGGCCCCAAAGGGGCCAGGAACGGGGCCTGGCCTGAGACTTTGGGGAGTCCCTTGGTCTAGAACTGTCTGTCTGAGTCACTTGGACTTACCAGAGGAGCACAGCCTCTCAGCCAGGCCCCAATATAATCCTTTCAATAATTTACTATCAGATGGAAAATTACTCCTCACCCAAGAATTTAAGTTTTCGTCTTAGTTTAAGTTAGATCCTTAAAGCAATTACCGAGGCATCTGGTGATGACTTCACTGAGGCGGCCGGGCCCTCGGGGGGAGCAGGGCAGTCCTGAAGCTGCACAGGCCCCCCGGCTCCAGGTCCCCGAGGGGAGTACGAGGAGAACCAGGGGCCCTAAACACCTGTCCTGGGCCCTGGGAGTGAAGTGGGGGGTACACTGTAGTCTCTGATATTTGCTGTTTATGGAAAAACTCCTTTCGAGCACCACCTGCCCATGAACTTACTGGTGACAGTTGTTGAAAAGCCTCAGCAGCTGGTGCCGCGGGAGCATTTTCTATTTTTAATTGTTTGATCAGAATATTAACTCATCTAGGCCCATTCCCAAGACACGCTTCCCAGCCAGAGGGTTCCCCCATTTCTCAGACCTTCCTCTCTCTCTCCCTCTCTAGTCAGAAATCGACTTTGAAATGAATAATTGGAAACACAGACCCCCGTGAGTTTGCAAAGGATCAGAGCACTGGAGGGAAGGAGAAAGTCAGCTCCTCACTGAGAGGAGCCCCCGAGGGGACCCCTGCCCTCCCCTCGGAGCCACTGAGGGGCTGGCTGGCTCAGCGACCCAAGGCCCTGCCACTCTGCCCTGACCCCCACTTCGTTTCCCTGGCTAATCAGCGACTCAGCCTCCCCCTCTCCCTCTGGTCAGCCCCACTGACCCTGACTGAGCACTCGTCAACTCGGAGGGACACACAGGAGGCCCCCCAGAGAGGGGACACTGGGAGGGAGGCATGTGCCCCTGGGCGCAGAGAGGCTGGCAAGAGGCTGACATTTCTTTTGGCTTCCGCTGCCAAGAGGAAAGGAGGGCAGCATCTCCGCGGAGCCCGTGGGAGAACCTGCCAGCAACGCCTTTGGCCCAGCCCAACAGTGAGACGGTCACACAACCCAGCCCCAGAGAAGTGTCACTCAAGCGAGCCACAGACCACGCTGCTGGGAGGGATTGTTGGGGACAAACCCCACGCCTTGGCTCCCTCCCCCATCCTGGGAAGGCCTCCCCAGCCTGGGGGCCACCTGGCCTCCTCTGCCTCCATGTCCCTGGCCCCCCCTCAAGGTCGCAGGGGTGTCCACACCAGGAACATTTACTCACCAGACTGGTCCTGTTAGCAACACTCACCACAAATATGCTTTCTGATAAAGTTGGCAGAAAAAAGTTCTAGCGCTCAAAACAATGTCAGAAATCACTCCCCCCGCCCCCCCCCCGAGAGAGTGAGCTGGGGCCCCACACACAGGTCACCGGCGGCAGGCCAGCGTCCTGGGGGAGGCTTTTGTCACTCACTCTCACTTTTCTCCTTCCTGTTTTACTTCCCCACCCAGTTGCCAGGGGACCAAGGGCTGGGGATGGTGCTGAGCTGGTTCGAAGTCTCGGCCCCCAAGGGCCCAGCCCCGAAGCTTGGCCCTGGGGAGCGGTCCGTCCCGCTGGGAGCCCTCTCGGTGGGCTGCGCAGGGCGAGGCTGGGCGGCCTCCCCAGGCCGTCTCACCTCGCCGAGCCCCTTCCCACTGCCCGCCCTCCCTCTGTGCACATGGGCTTTAATGTTTTTATTACCTGTTTGACTCGCTGCCTTATTGCTTCTCCCCTTAATGGGGCCGTAACCGTGGAAACGAGGAATAAACGGCCACCAGAAAATGAGATGATTAAACAGGTCACCCTGGCAAAACAAACTCAGCCAAGGAACCTCTGGGGGTGGGGAAGGTAGGCTTCCCTTCCCCCCATCCCTGGCCAGAAGGCTTGGACCAGACCCAGGACCAGCAGCCCTATCCCTAGAATTGGGGCAGGTACAGTGGGGCGCCCCCTGCTGGGCAGTGGGGCACCTGGCCGGTCCTTCCCCCCTGTCCCTCAGGCAGCCCTCCAGGCTGGCTATGGCCTTGGGCTCCTGGGCTGAGGGAATGGCGGGGAGGGAGACCCTAGAGGGAGCTGAAAAATCATAGCCAAGGAGATCGGCACAGAGTTTCAGAATTCTCTCCCTGCTGGCTTCCTGGATGCCCCCGCTCTCCCGATGTGCTGGCATTCTGGGACCTACGGTGTCTCCCGCGCTCTCACAGCACCTTCCCTCCCTGCCCTTAGTTCATGGGGAAAACCCTGCCAGGAAAGGCGGACACCGGCCAAAGCTCGATTCAGGAAGGGTTCCTCTGCAAGTCCCGGGTCCTAGGAGCCACCGAGCTTGTCCGTTCCCCTGCTCCGCCCCTTTCCCTCAAACCAGGCAGTGCCTTCTGCCAAGAGAGAGTCCTCCTGACATTAGGAAGGAGCCCGACAGCCAGGAGCCGGGGGCACTCACTGAGACTATGGGCCAGAAGAGCCTCAGTGGGCAGCCTACAGACAGCCTGGACAGACCCCACGGCCAGCCCAGGAGAAGCCAAAACACCACGCCGGGGGCCTCTGCCCTGGCCATGTGGGCTGGCACTGGGTCTACCTAACTGGAGGGGTCCTGGGACTGGACGCAGGACCTCGAGAGGCAGGACATGTGGCAGTGAAGTCTGCCTGGGGGATGTGCGGAGGAACCAGAGCAGAGGAGAGTCCACACCGCCTGCTGTGCACTGCCCTCCTGCCTCCCACGGGCAGCAGACTTCACGTGCCAAATCTGACCTCACACCATAGACCCTCCCGGCCCCAGGCCGCGGTTATGGTTCATAGATGATTCGGGGGCCCCATCCAACCACTCGACGTCTGTCTGTCTCTTTATGCCCCCTTGCCCCTTCACGCCATCCGTAATCCCAGCCCTACCCCTTCCTTTGCATCGCGGGCTGTGGAAAGCTCTTGAGGAGCTAAAACCCAGCCCCAAGTGGACCGTCCAAGATTTCCTGCCTGCCTCCTTCTGCCCCCACTAAGAAGCTGGGGGACACATGGAGAAGAGGCGTGTGGATCGACCAGTTCCACCAGCGCTGCGGGAAGGCGCAAGACCAGCTCTGTCCCCGGGCACTGGGAGATGTCGGCACGGAGCTAACTCGAGAACGGTCGCTGCTGTGAGCAACATAACAGAAGAACGCAGGGCCCTTGGCCTTGGCCTCCCGGGGCCAGGGTCTAGAAGTCTGAGGGCTGCCCTGACCCATCAATGTCACTGGCGTGGCCAGCTCCTCAGAGGATCAGGTCCCCAGTCAGCCTCTGGCCAGCTGGGTGTGAGGCTGCAAAGGGGCAGGGAGAGAGAGAGGTAGGCAGGAGCACCGGGCCTCAGGGAGCTGGGCAGCAGGAACAGAAAACTGGGGCTGCACCGTGGGAAGCGAGAGCCATGCCCTCAGGGCAGGGGAGGGGACAGAGGGGCTCGGTGGGAGTCTGCCTATCTCCACCAGTCCCCATACTGCCCATCCTTTATCGGGTCCAAAGGCCACTCCGTCACAGAGCTCCCCGGGCTCGCTGCCCCTGTGCTCCTCGCCTGGCGTGACACATGAACACACCTATCTCCCTCCGCCAGGTGGTCTTCATTTCTGTAGCTCCTGCAGAGGTGTTCCCGGACCCTGGCTGAATTGCAGACCTCACTACCTGAGTGGGGTCTCTCCCCCTCCAGGGCACAAGATGTCCTGACGAATCTGGGGTGCGAGGATGCTCCGCGGCGGGTGAATGCTGGACCACCAAGTGGTGCCACTTTTCACGATCAATCCAAGGGAAGAAGTCCCTGCTCCTCTGCGACTGGGGCCACTAGCCCTTCTCCTTCTCCTCCTCCTCCTCCTCCTCCCCAGCTCCTTCCTCCTCCTGCTGTACCCTGGCCTAACTATCCCGGAACAGCTGCTGCTTGCCTTGGGGACCCACAGGCTGTAATTACTACAGAGCAACTTCCTTCCCCCCGAAGATGAGGAGGAGAAGGAGGAGGACAGGGCGGGGGGCGGAGGAGAGGGAGCAGGAGGGAGAGGAGGAGAAGGAAAGGGATGGGGAGTGGCCTCAGTCAAGGCGGCCAAGGTTTAAAACCAGTGGCAGGGAGGGCAGTGTGACAGAGGAAGCCTTGGGGTGGGGGTGGAGGGTGGGGTGGGAGAAACAGCCGGATCCTTCTAAGAACAGTGGGCCAGCGAGCGGAGCATCACGAACCTGGAAGGGGAGGAGTCAGGGCCCGGAGCCTTCCCGGGCTCCACCCCATCCCCTGCCCAGGGACTTGAGCCAGGGCAGCAGCTTTAATGAGGAGATGTTGCTGCCGTGACTCAGCCTTCCAAAGGTGCCTCCATTTATTTTATTTTTCCATCATAAAAACACAAGCTGCAGCTTGGCAGGACTCCCTGGCCATAGGGGGTGGGGGGACCCAGGAGTGACAGCGAGGCCTACAGAGGGGTCTGACTCACCCTAGCCCCAGTGTCCATCTGGGAGAGGAGAGGTCATGGGGCTCCCTGGCTGGGCCCTACAGGGAGAAAGGGCCTGGCGGGGGTGGGGGGTCTGGTAGGGACCCTTCCAGACCTGCCCTCGCTGCCTCTACCCCTGTTGGAGGGAAATGGCTCCGCCAGGTCTTTCGTCTTGGGTTTGTTCTCATGGCTGGGAAGAGGCCACTTCACGGCCCAGGGCTGCCTATCCCAAGGGCTTCCTTCCAGAGAAAAGGTCCAAACGATACGCGTCTCACCTCGTCCACTCAATGCCCCTCCCACAAGATCGGCCCACTGAATCCTCCCGGTGAAATCAAGCTGGGAGTCGGAGGGCCAGAGGCCCTGCACGTCACCTGACGCTCAAGTCCCTCTGAACACCACAGCCAGCCTCCGTCTGCACGGCACCAGGAAGCTCGCCATTTCCGAGGGAGCCTCTTCTGTCCTTGGCTCGGCCCGCTCCTTCTTGCCAAGATGGCACTAAAGCACCTACCCCCTGCAGCAGACTGGCAAAACCGGTGCCCAACCTCACTGCAGGGATCAGCCCCAGCTTAGACTGGTCGAGTGGGTGTATCTGCCCAAGCAAAGCCTTGAGGAAGGCAAAGCCTTGAGGGCAACCTGCTCTGCCCCAAGCCCGGCATGGGATCTCTTCCCGCAGAATCAGCACAAGAACCTTCCCCAGCCCCAGCACACACCGGGTCCAAGGCGTAACCGGAGCCAGCAAGGTTCCTAGAAGCCTGCACTCTGGGCAGGTGCTGGCCTTCAATGGGAGGCTCACACAAGTCCTAAGAGCCTGGAGGTGGGCTGACGCTCTGGGCAGCAGGGGCTTGAGCAGCACACACAGGGGCTGGCCTGGGAAAGCCAAGTTCTTCGCCCCCCGGGACCAGATACCACCTGGAAGAAACCTGCAGCCTTTCTTCTCCTACCTCGAGACTGCGTGCCCTCGAAGCACACGGCTACTAGGAAATTCCACTCCAAGAACCAAGCTGCTGCGCCAACCTGGCTCAGCTCCCTTGACCCCATCCTTCCTGGCCTCCTGCACAGCTGAGGCCAGGGCCAGGATGCCATGGGGGATCTGCGTGCAATGCAAGGGGGACTCAGCCGGGAGTCCCAGCACCGCTTCGCCCCACCCACTCGCCTCTACAACATGGCTGCTGCAGAGCTGGAGCCAAGTGGCAGTGCAGCCCCTTGCCAGCCCCCCTGCAGTCCCTGGCCATGCCCGTGAACTTGCCTGTTCGGCCCTTTGCCTGGCAGAGCCTACCTTGAATCCTCGGATGGGCAGCTCTAACTCTGAGCAGCCCTTCCCCTTTTCCTCGCGTTCCCTTGAGAGAGTGGGGCACTTATAACCAGATGCCAGCAAATCAAGGGCAAGTTCCCTTTCCAAGCTGTCCTGCCCCTTCACAACCACTGTCACCTGGCCTCCAGTTCTGCCCAGGACCCAGGCACTGGCCGAGTGGGGCTGACTCCTGAGGAGCTTCCTAACTGCAGGACGGCCTTACCTGTGTCTTAAAGCTTCCTCCGCCTCTCCTCCCCTCCTGACTCCCTCCCCCGGGAAATCACTCTAAAAGGGCCTAATGGAACCATGTCCTCCTCTCTTCCTCTCTCTCTTCCCTCCCTCCCTCTCTTTCTCTTTCCTTTTTTTTATTAGCATTTGTGGAATTTATTCCCAAACTCTCCTAATCTTCCGTACACAACCATTTGATTTGCA
This sequence comes from Micronycteris hirsuta, assembly GCA_004026765.1. Lineage (NCBI taxonomy): Eukaryota > Metazoa > Chordata > Mammalia > Chiroptera > Phyllostomidae > Micronycteris > Micronycteris hirsuta. Next base: position 29,588 of record PVJI01007175.1, on the reverse strand, counting down.
TAACCCAACCCCCTCTCATAAAAACTGGCTGCTAGTTTAATTAAAAAATGTAAATTTGCTGTCATCTCGGGGCCTGGTGAATTAGGACGACATCGGCATTTTTTATTGCTAAAGACGTCCAGATTGATCCAGCCCTTGGCTGAACTATGGTGGGGGAAAAGGGATCCGCATGGCCCCTGAGGGTCTTGAGATCCTGCTGTCCCCTCCTGAGAAGCCTTGGTTCTCCCACTACTGAATCACTTGTAGCTGGAATGCTTCAGGGCCCAGAGCTGCCCAGCGCCAGAGGTGATGCTAACCCCTGATCCGATGCTTACTGGGTCCCTGGTGTCTGTAGCCTTTTGGGGTCTGTGTCTCCAGCCTTCTCCTGTGCTAGAGAGGCCCTGGGTGGCAGCTGCCCAGAGTCCCATGAAAGAAGACAGCCCCTCCCCACACCAGCAATGGGCCTGGGCCACCAATGAGGCCCCTGGCCCTGGCTGTGTCCAGGGGTACGTCCCGAAGGTGGAGGGAAGACGACCACAGAGTGAGCCAGAGATGGCTCGGAGGGGATCTCAGAGTTCCCACCTGCTTCCCTTTTTTAGTGAAGAGGGGAAAAAGTGCTTTTCTTCTGAAGTTCTGAGATTAAGTGAAACTTTCTAGTTCAAAGAAAAAGCTGAGATGGTATCACCAGATGACTCCTCCCAGAAACAGTCAGAACTCTGACACCTTGCACCTCCCCTCACTGAGTGGCCAGAGTCCAGGCCTGGGCCGCGCTGGGAGTGCCCTGCTCCGGCTACAAGAGGGACCAGCTGACCTCAGGGGCCCTTCTAGCTTCTAGGAAAAGTTTCCGAAGGCTGTGCCTGGAGTGCTGGGAGAACCGACTCTCTGGAAGGCCCAGGAGAGATGCTACAAGAGGTTCTGCCCCTCGCAAGCCCAGGAGGCCTACTCCCCAGTCAGGACACCCTACAGAAGGGCTCTGAGTCTGCTGGGAGGGACTGGTTGGCACAGGGCAGGAGGGTGGACGCCAGCTCCAGTTGGCACCCAGGTTAGAAGGCAGAACACCAACAGGGCCCCACCTTCCAGCTGAGTAATGCCGGGGTCCCATGTGCCCGCCCACAAGCAGAGGCGTGGCCTGCCCCAGGTAGGGGGTGGTGCATTACCTGGCCCATCTGTAAGGTGTGCTTCTTGTAGGGATGGGTGGGGGCCCCATTTCCGAAGAAAGGGGGTGGGGCCTGAGAGGGAGGTGATGAGACACTTGATTAGACGTGGGGGCGGCTGCTTCCCTGTGGGAGTGGAGGGCAGGGAGGGGCAGGGAGGGGCAGGGTAGCAGCAGAGGCCTTAGACACCTTCACCACTTTGCCCAGCAGGGGGTGTCACACCCTTCCTGGGCACAAAGGTCCTCAGGACCTCCACCTCAGACACACGGAGATCACATCTGGCTGGGTGTAGTCTTAATACTTTACGAACAACCCTTCCCCCCTCACATGTCCTGGCCTTCCCAAAGCCAACCACCAGGTCACCCTCCCTGGGCTCTCGGTGCTGCCTTCCTGTCTTCTCTGCCCAGTCCCCTTTGACCTCAGAAGGTCAAATGTCAGCTCATGGGTCCCCAGGGACAACGCCATGAACTTGGTCCCATTATAAACAACAACTCTAAGAGGCACCGATAGCACTAATCCTTCCATCAGTGGCACAGGAGGGTTCAGAGGCCAGTCCTGATGAATGACCAGCCTGTTTACGGCCACCTTCTTTTAAAAACGTTTAGGAAGAAGCCAGATGTTTGGTCAGCCGAGGATTTAAGGGTCCTGCTCAAAACCCGGTTTCCACAGAGAGTGACTGCCCAAGCCGCTGCCGTACTCCTACCTCACTCTGGACTGAGGTCGGAACCCAGATGGGAAGAGAAGAGAAATACGGAGCCAAATGAGATTAAAACCAGTAAAACACCCAAATCTCTGGATACACTCTACCCCGGGCCAGTGCCATGCTACCTGGAACCCTGGCCTAGGTGCCATACCGGCCCCCCCAAAACCCAGACATCCAAATGTGGTAGTTTGTTTGGTCTACGCAGAACCAGGGTGGGGGCTAGAAAGGGGGATGGGAGAGAGTCCTGGGCCCAGCACTTTGAACTGATAACAGCCACCTCATCCCACGGATTCTCAGGTGAAAAATACTCATTAGCCATAATAAGCAGTTTGATCATCCGACACAGCCTTGTCCCAAATAAATTAAATTCCTTTACCTTGAGACAGTCGCCCCGAAACCAGACTAACCACCTTTCCCAACAGGACGCTGCTTTCAAAAACTAAACCACCCCCCACTAAAAAAATAAAAACACACACCCCACAGCCAAACACACAGAGATCTTTGCAGGGATTAAAAAACACAGAAAACACACGGAGCCATTCAAAAAACATGGAGAACAAAAACCCCCACAAAAAACCCCTAAATCCTCTCTCTGGGTGCCCCCCAGCTCCGTCTGCCCTCCGTTCTTTCATAATGACAAGCATCAAATTAGTCATAGTCACCAAGCAAGCAACAAATAATAACAATAATGTCATCCGAAGCCTCGCAATCCAGAAACCAGGGCGAGAAGCGCGGCGGCACTGGACCCTCTTCTGGCCAGCCCCCGCCCCCCGCCCAGCTGCTACCTCATTGGGCTAAAAATAATAACTTCCGTAAAAGAACCGAAAGAAAAGTGAAAGAGCCTCCCCGGTTCCCACCGGCCGGTACCTGTACCAAGATCCATTCTCCTCTCCTTGGTCCCAAACTCTTCGAAGATCGCCGAAAAAAGAAGAGGGAAGGAAAAAAAATCTGTTTAGTCTCTCGCAGTGTCCCCCGCTCCACACCCCCTCCGCCCCCTTCGCTCGCCGCGCCCCCCATCCAGGGGCGGACAAGTCCTCGGGACTGGGGGAGAAACGCGAAGTGGGCCCGGGGAGGGAGAGCGAAACTTTCCCTCCCTCCCCTCTCGCTCTCACGCTCCGGCATTGCACACGCAGAGCAGCTCCGCTCTGCTCTCGAGTTTATTAAACTAAAAGAGAAACTATTTATAGACGTGGCCCGGGTCGGGGGGCCCGGCCGGCCCGCGAGGCCGAGGGGCGCCCCCGCCCGCCCGTCCGGCAGGGCTTCCGCCGCCCCCGCCCCGCCCGCGCCCCCCACCCCGCGCGAGGGTCGGAGCCCCGCGGCGCGCCCCCGGCCCTCCCCCGCCCCACTCGGGTACTCACCATAGTCGGAGAGTCGAAAGCCGAATTCACTTAAATAATCAACTTTCATAATACTTAATTAATGCCTAATTGCAACTGATTACTCCCCGAATAACAAGTTGTTTTAAAGCCCTGATGTCATTGCTCCTGACGGTAACACTCAGGGTAACAGTTTGGCAGGAGGGAGCGGGTGGGCGGGAGCGGCCGGGGGCGCTGCCAGGCGCCGAGGTGATTGGCAGGGCGGACTGGGCGCCGCCTCCTCTGGGCCCGGCCCGCGCCGCCCCGGCAGGTGAAAGAGCAGAGCTCGGCCCTCCCGCGCGCGCACCCGCCAGCAGGAGGCCGGAGTGAATGGGCTCGCGCTCGCCCGCGCCGCGCCCGCTCCCTCACGCGCGCGCGCCCGCGCCCAGCGCTCGCTCCCTCCCTCACACGCGCCGACTCCCTCGCGTGCGCGCGAGGCCTCAGCGCACCGGCTCGGGCGCCGGCCTTATTGGCTCAGCGATCCCCTAAACCTCAGACTTCGCGGGGGAGGGAGGCGGGACTCGGCGGGAGGGGGGGCGGACGCGCGGTGGCCGAGGTTCTTGTCCCCGCACCAACTCCAGCCGGACGCGGGCTGGCGGGCGGGCGGGTGGGCGCGCGCCCGCACGCCCCCCTCAGCGCTCCGGCCTCGCGAGCGACTCGACGGCGGCAGCGGCGGCGCGCGGACTCTCCCAGGCGCTGGTCGGCCTGGAGCTCGCGGCGTGCGCGGCCGCGCAAACTTTTCCGCGGGGGCGTGCGCAGGTGTGAGCGCAGCGGGGTCGCGCCGCCGAGACGCGCTCTCGCGCTCCCCTTCGCGCACTCCGAGCACTCCGGGTGCCAGGGTGCCAGGGTACCAGGGGTTTTGTTTCCCCCTCGTACTCCAGCCGCATGTCGTTGGTGTAGTTGCTTTTTTAGTTCGGAGAAGAAAAGACTCCGGGGCGGCGGGGCTGGGTGTGTTGGGAAACATGCGCGTCGGCCTCTCACAACTCGCAGGCTCCACGAGCGCGGGGAACCCCGGGTTTCTGCCGCTACGGTTTCCTGGCTCCCTCCTTACCCGGGCCAACCCCGGGCTGCTGCACAGCCCTGCTCTCGGCCATCTCCTCCTGCCCCGAAGTTCAGTCTCCAGCCCCGCGGCTGGGAATCGGGGGTGGAGTGGGCAGTACCTCCTTCCTCTCTCACCCCGCCAGGACAGAAACTTTTCTCTCTTCTCGGAGCGCGGTCACTTGGGTTTCCTTCCCACCCTCTCGCCTCTGCCGCTGTGTCCCGTGAAAGGCTCTAGCAGACAGAGCACAGGCACCCCCCAACCAGGAGCCAGCATCCTGCCACCTGCGCCTCAGTCTACTCTTCGTTCCTCCTCCTTTCCTCTCGGAGAAGGCACTTTGGCGGGCCTCCCTTCTATGGGCCCGAACGTCCCTGCTGTGGCCCAGATAAGTTGAGAGTCCTTAAATTTTAACGACCCAAGTTCCTCATTGGGCCTGGTGGGGTCTCCAAGGAGGCAGCCAGGCAAGCAGGAATGTGGGCAGTTGTGCAAGTGAAGTACCCAGATCTCACTGTCACTAGCTCTCCCTCCGTCCCTTCTGTGTCCACCCTTCCCTCTCCTGTTTCAGGGACGCCGCACTGCCTTCAATAAGAGGAGGTCTTTGGGCTGCATTCAGCAAAATGGCGCTGGCCTATTTTTGCAATATTTCTATTTTGCAAAGAGAGGGGCCCAAGGAGGCCTTGGGGCAAAGAAGTCAGGGAGTTAACAATCTACTCTTTCTCCCACTTTCCCTTTCTTTCTTCTTGGGTTGCTCTGTAGTTTCAAATGGCCTCACGAGGTTAGCATCCCTCACCTACTTCATTGCCTTCCCTGATGCCTTCTTGGCGTTCCTGGTGGTCACACAGCCCTCTGCCCTTTAGGTCGGCCCCGTCCCTAAGTGGGAACAGTAGGTGGAGGCCCAGAAGCTTACTGAGTGTCCCCTGGCCCTAAAACTAGGAATAAGGGAGCAAGGCTCCCTAAACAAACCAAGCCACATGCTACCCAGAGGCTGGTACAACTGCTGGCACAGGGCAGCCAGGCAGAGGGGTCATGAGCTCCTGTTCCCCACGCAGGATCTCAGGCAGGGCATCTCTGTGTCCAGGGCTGCTCTGGGGTACATGTGTCCTACCACTCATGACTCCCCAAAGCAAGGTCTGCGGCTTTGGGTTGTAACAACAGTCAATCCCAAACCTGCATCCCTAGTGTCTGTTTCCCCGTCTGGGCATCTGGAATGCAGAAGGAAGCCTGACGACACAGGGGCAGAAGGGTGCCTTCCTGGTGCATCTGAAGGCGTCTGCATGGATGGGGAGCTCCCTGAACATGTGACCCGCAAGTCCTTCTGGGCTGCTGCTGGTGGTGGCCAGGGCATGGAAGGACATGCCTTCCAGTTACTGAGGCAAGGCCAACAAGATTGGCTGCGTGATAACTCTGAGGCCTCTGGTGGACGAGGACTGGACAGGAATGGCTGAAGGGACAGAATAAGCATGCTAGAAGGAAGGCAGAGCCAGCCAGAGGGAGCTGCCAAGCATAGCTAGCAGTGGTGGAGGGGAGGTGGGGCCCCCCCAAGCCTCTGCTCTGCCAGGATGATGGTCACCATCAGCCACTACAGGCTTGAGAGGCCCTGCCCAAAGGTGAGGGGCCTCCATGGAGGACAGGCCCCAGGGGCACAGAAGGTGAGGTCCTCTTGGTGTGTTTTGATTTGAGAAGGTCTGAGAAAAAGGCTGGGGCATTGGGGTCCTGGGTGTGAGTCAGAGACCACATAATGGAGGGGTCCCAGATTTCTCTCTGCCTCTCTTTGGGCGTGTGCTCGTAGGAAGGGGAGAGGCCCAGAACTCTGGCATCTATGACCCATTTCTGACTTGAGGATCCTGATGTGGTGACACCTCCTTAGACCCTGAGGCCAAGCCACAGTGAGGACATCTGTGCCGGGGATTCGGGGGACAGAAAGCCCAATGCCACAATTCCTCCTGGTCTCAGGGCCCTGGGCCCGGAGGAGCCACCAGCTCCTCCTCATGCGCCTCACCTCCAAGAGAAATAGTGGAGACCCGCACAGCAATCCACCCCCAGACCCCCCACACGAGTCTGGGGGAAACCGGTGGCTCTCCCCAGGCAAGCTTCAGTTGCTGGCTCCCAGTCCCCCGCACCCCAAGTTTGCCCACTCATTCTCTCTCCCTCCCGAGCCTGGGGCTTTCTCACTCACCAGCCTGTTTACACACCAGGTATCTCATGCTTTATCTGCTCTCATTTTGAATTTGTAACTTTCACATAAACTTGAACAAAGCTCCTTTTGTTCCTGCACCCCACCCTGGGATCCCAATAAACTGGTTCCCTCTGAGGCGACTGGGCCAGGGCACAGAAGCCTTGGCCAAAGGACTGTGTGCGCATGTGAACAAGCGTGTTCGCACCTGCGAGGGAGTCCGTGTGTTTGCGTGTGAGCACACTCCCCAGGCTGGCGGAGGGAGGGAGGGTGTCAGGGAGAGCGACGAGCGAGTAGCGAGCAAACCGTGGACAGGAAGCGTAGTGAGGACAGGGGGCAGGGCCCAGACTCCGTGGCACAGGGACAGGACAGTCTGCCAGGGCCACAGAAGGGTGGGTGTCAGGGCAGGGGGGGCGCAGGCACGGAGGAAACAGAGGGCGGAGAGGAGCGGCAAAGCACGCAGCGGAGTGAGGGGCTGAGGCCAGGCTGGAGCCCGGTGCGAGGCAGATACAGGGACTGCATTACGGCGGTACAGGGCTGGCACGGCCGCACGCTTGGCCCCGTAATCCTGTTAGCCAGCAATCTCCATTCCGAAAGAGCTTCATTTCTTTGTGAATATTTGTAAACTAGATATCTAATGGAAAATTATAGGAAAATTATAGTGAAATTCATGACGGAGAAATCCGATTATCCCTAATTCAATTATGCCATCTTAGCCCACACAGCACATTTCCCATTTTTTTCCCATAAATACCGATGCCAGGGGTCCCGGTAATCAAATAAAATTGAAAATCATCTTCCCATTAAATTCAATTAGCCGCAATTTCTAAAGCCTATCAGAGATTTTAATTACTAAATTATAAAATTCTCCAATGCTAAATTGAAACCAAAAAAATTGCACATCCTTATATTTCATAGGAAAAAAAAAGAGGGCCAGCAAAATCCTTGAAAAATGTCCTCCTCTCTGTGCTCAGCTCCAAAGCAGGTTCCCCACCTGGAGGGACCTCACATGGCTGTCTACTTGTCCAACTGGGGACAAAGCCAGTGGGACAGAGGATCGGGCCCATTCAGGGGAGGGGCCGAAGCATATTAATTTAGCAGAGGGGCAAACCACATCAAACCCCTTCAGTGTGGGGCTGGGCTGGTCCTCACCTGCCTTCCTTCCTGGCTGTCCTGACTCCTGAGAAGCCCTCACCTCTGTCCCCGACCAAGAAGTCTATAACTGCCACCTTCTTGGCCCTGGCACAGGGCTCCGGCTCAGGTCACAGCTTGGCCTCAGGGTTCTGCAGGATTCTAGGGCAGCAGACCAGAGGCATCTAGCTTCTTACCCAAGCGCCAGCTCTCCAACCATCCTGCCGGCCCCCAGGTGGCCTGGGCTGGGTCAGAGTTGGGAGGAAACAGAGCCTGGGGTCAAGGGTGGACAGATATCATGAGGTGGTTCCATGCCCCCCAAGTCTCCTCCAGAGCATTCCTGAGGGCATGGGTCCTGGCAGAGCACCCAGCTCCTGGGAGAAGAGCTCAAGGTCAATGTGGTCCCAATCTGGCTCTCTCCCTGCACTTCTAGCTCATTCTCTCTGGGAAGCGACAACCCTGAACGGGCCAGAAGAGGTGCCTCTGCCCCATAGGAGAGCCCCTCTTCTCTTACCCCTCCCCCACCCAGACCACTTACCCTGCTCTAAAGGCTGCTCTACAAGTGAGAGGAGCCTGGGGCGGTGGCATCGGTGGTGGCTTAAAGTGACCCCAGGTCTGAAACCCAAGGTGGGTGGCTGGGTGGGCAGTGGACGGGCCCGGCAGTTTCGGGGCAGCCAGCAGCAGAATCTCGCTCGGCAGCCCAGTACCCAGGGAGCAGGTTTAATTTGCCAGGCAGTCAGGAGCGCCAGCAGGGGAGGCACCCACAAACAAAACAAAAACAAAAAAGTTAATTATCTTTGGCTTTTTCTTAATAAATATCCAAACTGGCCCGGCCGGATCCTCCGCTTTGGAGGGAGAGAGAAGGAGGAAAAAAAACCCACACCAAATCCAACAGACACTTACTCTCTCGTGTCTGCCTTTCCCTTTGTCTCCAGCCCTGGTGTTTCTCTCTTATCAGAGGCAGTAAGTTTCACATTAATTCCCAAATTTTGCAAGTGCAAGAGTATGGTCAAAAGCCTCTTTCTTTTCTTTCTTTCTTTCTTTTTTTTTAAGTTTTGGGGTGGGAACACGAGAGTGTGAAGAAGAAAGAGGCAGGAGGGAAGAAAAGGGTGAGGAGGAGCAGGACAGAGGGAAGGAGCGAGGAAGACGAAGAAGACAGAGAGAGAGCCTGCGGTGCAGGGGCCTGAGCTAGCCGCGGCGCCCCTGGAGGCCCAGCCCAGCCTGTGGCCCCGGCCTGGGCAGGGACCTGTTCTGGAATGTTGTGTTGGCATTTTGTTTCAGTTACAATTATTGGCTACCAGGAGATATGGGGATTTCTCATTTTAAAATTCCGAAACCACACAGGTCTCGCCAGCTCCTTTAGCTCCCCTGTTGCTACAGGTTCCTGTGGCCACCTTCCCTTCCAGAAGCTCAGCTGGGGAAGAGGAGGTTCATGAGGAGGGGAGCCCGGCTGTCCTTCTTGGGCTGTGAGATTTTTCTGTATGGGATCACAAGTGTACCTGGGGAGAGAGAGATGCATGCTGCCGCCCGGGCCTGCGTGTTTGGATGGTGCTCACACACGCCTGAGCCCATGCTGTTGGAAACATGTCATAGCATGTGCCTTGGGGTGGGGGCGGGCAGCCAGGACATCGGGCAGTCCCTCACGGAGCTGTGGCCCTGTAGACCCACTGCCTTGGTTCACATCCCAGCTCCATCGCTCACTGGCTGTGCAACCTTAATCAAGTCACTGACCCTCTCTGAACCTCCACATTCTCAGTGTCGGAGGGAATGGTAATCAGTGGCTGCCCAAGGCCGGGGTCTAGGGGACCTGGGAGTGACTGCTAATGAACACAGGGTTTCTCTCTGGGCGAAGAGACTATTCTAAAATTGGACAGTGGTCACGATTGCGCAACCTCGTGAATTGTGCGCTTGCATGTAAATTACATCTCAACAAAGCGGCTGTTTAAAAAGTGGGGACAAAAGGGGGAATGACAACAGCACGCATGGCACAGAGCTGTGGCGAGGGCACGGTGCAGAGCCTGGCGCAGAGTGAGCGCTCCATGAGGGATCGTGACGAATGTGGACGGGGACAGACCGTTTGGCCGAGGGCCTGGGCCGGTGTCCATGAACGTACATTGCCGGGTGCTTACAAATGCCTACCTGGGTCCCTGGTGCCCGGCCAGGAGGTTGTCAAGCAGCTGAACTGCCCCCGTACTTGTTCGGGGCTCCCGGGCGGCCGCTCCCTGGCAGGGAGGGGAGAGCGCGTGGCCCGCCTCCTGCCTCTCTGCCCGGGTCCCTGGAGAGGAGGCTGCCCAGCATGGCAGGCAGATCGCCGCTCACTCTCTCCGTCTCACAGAGCGCTCATATTTTCCATGTGCAGCAGACCGTGAATTCACCTTCATACTAGTTACAGGGTTATTTAGCTTCTCCTGACACTGACAATCACCAAAGTTTAATTCGCTGCTTGTCTTCTCCCTGCTGTGCCCTCTGCCCACCCCCAAACTCCCTGGGAGAGGATGGGAAGGACCTAGTCCGGCCTCTCTCGCCAAAGCTTGCCCTTCGGAGTGATGGACTGATGGCGGGGTGGGGGTGGGGGGTGGTCAGAAGGAGAAGATGATGGGCAGGGGCGTGGGGGTGTAGAGACCAGTGTGGGAGAGAGGAAGTGCCGGGGCTGGGGGACCTTCCGTCCTGCTCCTCCGGCCTGACACTAATGTATTCAACCCAGCCTCTATCCTGTTGTGAATGAAAACTCGGCAGGCCCGGCTGCCCGTCTCAGGGCCGGCAGCCCAGCCAGGACCTACGGGCCAGGACTCGCTGCGCCCCCAGGACCAGGCCGCTGGCCTGGGCTGGCTCCTTCCCCTTTTGCTAGATGGGCGGGCGGCTGCCCATCAGGGAACTGACCGGAGGGAGCTCATTCCTACCAAGCCGAGAAGCCAGTTCTTACTCTTTCCTGCCTCCCCCCTGCCAGTCTCCCGTCAGGCTGCGCATCCTGCCCTGCAGAGAAGTCTCTCTAGCTGGTGGCTCTGTTGCTGACGCCATGCCTCTCTTCCCTTGATGAAGGCAGCTGGGTCTGAACAAACTGCTCCCAAGTCAGAGGGGAAACAGAGACCCCGAGACGTCCCACCGTGTACCCCAGTCACAATCCCAGAACCAGTGTGGGGCACAGCACCCCAACAGGGCGTCCGAGTGCCTGCTGCCTTGCCCCCCCGGAGATGTGGCGGCAGCCTTCGCCTATGGCCAGCCCCCACAGAGTGTCTCTCTCTCTTCCCTGGGGTTCCACAGATCCCCTCTTTCCGTCTCCCCTGTGCTCCCACATCCTGTCCAGGAGCGGGGGGAGCTTCCAGGAGGCCCACAGAGGCGTGCCGTTGGTTCAGGAGCCGGGGCAGCCCAGCGACCCCTCCACCTCCTGATCGCCATTTTCCACAAAGCCTCCCAGGCTTGCTCTGACGGTTTGCTCTGAGAGCCATTTGGTGGAACCCTAGGGACTCTTATTCCCCAAATCCAAGCTGGGTCCATCAGCCACTCATTAGGCAGAGTCCCAGAAGCAGAGTGCTGAGCTCAGAGGACTCACGAAGACCAGAGGCCTGGTGAGGACCTGGGTGGGGGAGCTTGGAGAGGCAGAGGGTGGTGGGGAGAGGCAGGGGAACCCAGGGTGGGGTCAAGTTGTACCTGCCTCCTTCTAGCCCTAGTCCCCAGCCCTGCCGGCGGGGGGCGGGGGGAAGTGGCCACAGTGGTCTGGGCGAAAGAGATGTCAACGGATGGGTGGCAGAGAGGGGAGAAGGGGCTTGTTGACTGCAAACTGTCCATTATGGCTCAGATTATAAGCATATTGCGCAGGGCTCTCTGCACGATGCCGAGGAAATCCAATACGCTGAAAGGTTAATGCAATCAATTAGGGTGACAAGGAAGTAAAGTAAAGCCTTCGGAGCAGATGAAAAGGAGAGAGCGAGAGCGCGCGCCAGCGTGGAGCTGGGGTGTAGCCGTGCGGGAGGTGGGAAGGCGAGGAGGGAGAGAAACTGGTGGGACGCAGAGAGAAAGATGGGGGCGGTGGGGTGGGGGGAGAGGTGTACAAGAGGCCAGGAGCCCATGCAAAGAGCACAGGGAGGGAGACAGTAGCAGCAGCAGCAGCAGCAGCAGCGGGCAGCCAGTGGCCGGTGCCAGGACAGCTCCGGTCGAAGACCTCTGACTGCTGCACAGCTTCATTTCCTTCCCCACCCCACAGCCTCCCTCCTTCCCTCCCTCCCTCCCCGCCAGCCCTTCCTCCGGGGCCTGGAGCCCGGCTCCCACTTTAGCTCACAGCGCAGTAATGCGTCAGAGCGGCCGTGGTCCCTGGCCCTGCGCAGAGTAAGTGCCCACCACACAGCCTCCTGCCTCCCTGTCGGCAGCAGCGCCCCAGCACAACCTGCAGTTTCCCCCTGGCACCCCAGGCACCCTGGGCCCTACTTGCAACAAGCCTGTGACGTGGGGGGCGTCGTGGTTGGAACCCCTTTCACAGATGGAGAAACTGGTTACGCAGTGTCCCAGGCCCTGGCACCAGTCACGGAGGACCCAGGACCCACCTAAGATCTCCAACGGCTCCTGGCCCACTCACTACCCAGGAGGAGGCGGGAGCCTCACCTTCTCCGAGAAGTCAGACTCAGAGGTCTTGGGACAGGGGTGGGGAACTCTGTGGAACCTGCCCAGGGGGAAGAGGAGGGGAGGCTCGAGAGAAGGAAGGAATGGGGGCACCAGTTAGGCTCCAGGCTAGACATCTGCGGCCACATTAACACACTCGCTTGTCCCAATAATCCTGCAAAGTAGGTATTCTGTCACCTTACAGAAGAAGAAATGGTGGATCTAAGAATTTGCTAAAGACTAACGGGGATGCCGGGAGCAAGAGGCCTGAGGAAGCAGAGGCTTCTTGAGGTTGCAGGGACTTCTAGGGAGGTGGGACTGAGCAGAGGCCGAGGCCCCCTGCAGGGATGAGGGAGAGAGAGCAGCCCCCACAGCTAAGGCTGCAAGCAGCCCAGGGCAGGGCTCTCTGGCTGCTGCCTGGGCCCCTCAGAGCAATTAGCACAGGGTGGAATGACGGCTGCACAACCTTGTCAAGTTCGTAATGCCAGGGAACTGTCCTCTTAAAAACGGTTACAATGTTAAATTTCATGTTTTGTATATTACCACTTAAAAGAGAGAGAGAGAGCGCGAGAGCAGAAGGCAGGAGCCAGAACCTCGGAGTAGGAGCCAGCACATTTTTTCTGTCAAGGCCCAGATGGTAAATATGTTAAGCTTTGCAGGCAAACATCCTCTGCTGTAGCTACCAAACTCTGCCACTGTAGGGTGAAAGCAGCCACAGCCAATAGGAAAATGAGTGGGCGTGGCTGTGTTCCAATAAAACTTTATTTACAAAACAGGCAGCGGGCCACATTTGGCCCATGGGCTGTCTTTTGCCAAGTCTTGCTCCAGAGAACAGAAGCGTCTAGGGCTGACTTTCAGGACCAGGGATGCCAGGCTCCATCCCAGTGTCTGGGGGACAGAAGTATCCAGTCTGGACCTTGCCAAGAAGGAGAGGGAAGGGATGGGCAGAGGATGGAGAAAAAGAAGGGCAGAAGCACACAGCTGGCATGGAGAACAGATGTCCAGCACCCGTCTGACCCGATCCCGCCACCCTAAGAAGCCCTTCACTGTGCGGACCGGGTGAGGAGGCGGAGCCCTGCAGCTCCCAACAGTCTCAATGCCAAGAGAGGGGCGCGAGGCTGTCGCCAAGAGAGAGAGGAGGCCTGGAGTGGGGCAGCGGCTGGGCTGGCCGGCAGGGACACCAGGGGAGAGGAAGGCGAGGGGAGAGGCCCGGGGAGCAGAGCTGTAACCAGGGTGGAGCTGGTGGCAAAGGGAGGAATCCACGGGCCCCAGCGAGAGCGCAGGGCAAGGGCCGGGCCTGCCCTACACCGGCCGCCTCTGATCACGGTTTTCAGGGCCACTGCCCGCCGGCACAGACAATGCTCCAGGAGCCTTTGAAGTCCCAAAGAGATGCCGCGGTGGGAGCCTCTCAAATCTCCTCCCTCCTCCCCGTCCTCCGGCGGGAGGGGGCCGTCAGGACAAAACCCGGAGCCGGTCGCAGCCGGCCCAAAACGCAGGAGACAAAGGGAAAACAAACAGGTTTGGAGCCGGGCGCACGGTGCCCTGTCTGTCCCCGCCCCGCCGAGCAAGGATGATGGATGGCCGCAGCCAGTCCGCTCGCCTGCCGGGCAGGCCTCGCTATTTACATAACACTGGCGTTCCACCGGTCACCTCTGACACGGCGCTGCCTGGGGCCTAGCCCTGGTGGCCCCCAGGTTCCTGGAGCCACTTGGGGTCTGACGGTGCCTGTGAAGGCCCAGCCACGCCTGGGGAGCCCTAGGCCTGGGGAAGGGCAAGACAGTGGCCTGCTCTGGGCCCCGGGCCTGAGTCCTCCTCCCCGCCAGCCTCACATGGAGGAAGGGGGAGGCCACTGGGGGCCGGCAGCCCTCTCAGAGACAGGGCTTTCAAGTCAGCGAGGCTCCCCATGCACGAGCTACATACAGCAGACCTTCCAGGGAGAGCCGGCGGCAGCCCCCACAGCGGGCACCAAAGGTGCCCCTCTGCCCCGTGCCACCTCGAACACATTCTGTGCCCAAAGACTGTAACCCAGGTGTCCCCAGGCCGTTTCCAGTTTAAGAGCCAATCTGAGGCACTCCTACTGAGGCCGTCTTTCCCGCCGGGTTCACAAGGGCAAGGTGGCCCCCCATTCTCAGGCTCCACCTTCCCAACCCTCCCTGGATGCTCAGCATGGCCAGCCTCAGCCCAGGGGACACCTGCAGTAAGTAGGCCAGGGTTCACGGGGCGGGCGGGGGGGTGGGGGGACACTGGGTCAGGGAGGGGCTGGGGCTTACCTTGCAGCAGGTCCTAGAGATTCCTCTTTTGCAGCAAGGGCGTCACTTCATCCTGAGGAGGGAGAGAGAAGAGCCCCATTAGCTTTTCAGGCCAGGACGCCCACCACTCTGCTGGGTGCCCGAGGGCTCCCTGCCACCTCTGGGCCTAGTGGCTGATGCTCCAGGGACGTCCAAGGGGGTAAAAAATTTAGACACACTGAAAGGGCACTGGTTTTGTCCTATTTAAGTCTATGCCAACCAAAATTTGAAAAAATTCAGACAGCAGTAGGGGCTGATCACTGTGGAAACACTGTCCTCAGGGTGCCCTTAGCCAGAGATCAGAGGTACGAGATGGGAGTGTGTGTGTCGGGGGCGGGGAGTAGGGAGGTGCCCCCATGAGCTGCAAGCCAAGCATCAGGGCCTGGGGACAATGACAGAATCCAGCAGCACCCACTCCTTTGGTCTTTTCCCCAGCCCCTGGAAATAAAACGACAGATGCCAAACTGCCCATTATAGCAAGTGGGTGACAGAGGGTCAGGGGTGGACCAGGGCCATGGCATCGAGGGGCCTCGGCTCCCAGGAACAGGCTGCTGAGAGCACCTTCCAGCCCGGGGTCCTACCCGTGAGTCACTCAACGCTCGACGGGGCCCACGTAAGGAGAGGGTGACCGGTGAGACAGCGTGGGTCTTCGGTCACCTCACTGCCTGGCCCGCCCGGCTCAGACCCTCCTCCTCAGAGCGAGTTTGGGGAGCCAAGGTCAAATGGACAGGCTCCCTCTGTGGATGAAAAACCCAAGGAACCCTCTGCCTGCTGATCTCACCCGGCCCTGCCTGAGCCAGGCCCTGCCTCTCCCAGCCCCGCCCCCAGCCCCACCCCCAGGCCTCAGCCCTCTACCCACGTTAGGAAAGGGTTTTCTCTTTATTGTGTGTTTCTTCCCCACTCCTTGTCTGCGGCTTATCAATGATGCAAGAGGAATAACACCAGTTTCCTTAGGCTGTGTAATCCCCAAATCAGATTGGGGGATTGCGAGAGGTGAGGTGACCTTGTACAGGGCTCCCAGAATGCCACCCAATCCTGCCGCCCACCCGCCCTTCTCAGGACGTATTTAGACAGACAGTATTAATTGTGCTTGACACGTCCTCCTCAGGAGAGCCGGGTCCTCTGCCAGCCTTTGCTGCCTATGCCGGGCTGCCTCGGCAGGGGTGCCCACCCGGTCGGAGCCCACCCTGCTGGACACAGGGCTCTGGTGGGCATTGAGTAGTTGGGGAGGACCGCCCCGTGGGCCTCTGACACCTGCCCATCTGGTCCAGGCAGTGAGAAGCTGGGGGTCTGCAGAGAGCGGGGCGGGCGGACTGAGCTAGGGGGCAGCAGAGAGGAAGGGGGAGCCATGCCAAGGCGGAAGTGGGGGCAGAGGTCAGAGGAGTGGGAAAAGGAAGACGTGGGGGAGGAGAGCTGGAGGAGGTGGAGGCCAAGCAGGGCTGGGCCACGGGCGAGGGATGGGGACCCCGAGGCTCGGCCGAGGGGTGCTGGGCTGTCGGAGCTCATGTCCCAGCTGGCCCACCGGCCCGCCGGCCCGCCGGCCCAGGCACCCGGCCGGGCCCTGTCCATCCCACACCGGCCTGCTTGAGATCTCTGCAGGCTCCCTGGCTGGCCTCCCCTGAACCCCCAAAGCCCCCCAACTCCACAACTCCAGTATCTCCCTTCCACCACCTTTTTTCTCCCCTCCCATCCTCCCCGGCAACTGTGCATTTATTAATTCATGAGGCACTAATTAGTTCTTTGTTTAATTTTGTGTTAAACAGACTGACCGGAATGATAACGACTTGCAGCGCAGTGTTGCCGTCCCCAACCAGCCCTGTTTTCCGACAACAAGGGAGCGCGGGAGACCGGAGCGCTGAACCCAAATCCCTCAGCAGTTGCACTTCATTAAGTCAAAATGTGACAAGAAGCTTAGAGAGCAACTTGCAGATCTGATCGCACAGAACAATCGGGGATGAAACTTTCCAGGAGTTGGTCGGGGTGGAGGAGGGAGAGGGAGGGGCAGAGGTGTGTGCCCCGCGTGGGGACCGGGAGGCGAACCGGGGTTCCGTCCCTCACCTGCCCCCGGGGCAGGCGGCCTGGCCGATAGGAGTAGAGAGGTTGCATGTGGGTGGAATTGGGGACACTGGGTGGGTTCCGGAACGCCAGTGGGGACCTGGGAAGTTCAACTTCATCTCTGTATTCTGGTCCGGGCATCTTCTCCTGTCTGTCTCTGCCTCCCTCTGTCCCTGGCGTCTGGTCTGGCCCGTGTGACTGAGGGACTGGGCGCACCCAGGGCCCAGCGGAGAATCAGAAGTCTGCTGGAGCTAAGGAAGGATTCTGTAAGGCCAGGGGAAAGGCTCAGAGCAGGGAAACACGGAGGAGAGCAGAAGCGCCCACACACAGGAAGGCTGAAGTTAAGCACACCCTTACTGGCTAAGACAGAGAAGGAACACGCTCAGGAATCATGAGCGCTGCATCCGTTCTCCGCCAGCTCGCCCGTCCCCCCAATCTGCTTTATCCTAAGTACGCTGACCAGAAAACCGAGGACCAAGAGGTTGAGTTCTTTGTAGAGGTACCTGGCAAATCAGAACCAGAACCGGGGCCTGGCGCTTCCAGGCTGTGGTGGCTGACTATGGGCAGGCAGCTGGGCTAACGACAGCCTGTGACCGCTCCCTCCTGAACGAGAGAAAAGCAGGATGTCCACCCCGCCCCCGGTGTCAGGATGCGAACCCCCTCTGCTCAGGGCAGGAGCGAGCAGGGTGGGATGGAAATCCAGCCCTGCCTCAAGGTAAGGCTGGATGCCACCCTCCTTGTCCCTGGCCCTCGTCCCAAGTGTCCTGCATATGGACAAGAACACGGAAAGGGGGAGAATGAGAACACAGACAGCTGACAAACGGGAGCCCGGTGGTGTGGGGAGATCCTGTCGCCTTCCTCCCATTGGCTGCTGCGCTGTCCAGGTGTGGCCGGCCCTCCCGCTGAGAGCCGGCACCGGCAGCCCGCGGCCCGGGCAGACTCCACCGCCCGGCCTCGTCCACGCCTTCCCCTGGCCAGGCCCGAAGCACATGGTCTCTCTCTCACCCGAGCCTGGAAGCCCTGGGCTGGCTTCTGTTAATTTGCTATTAAGCTGCCTAAGCAAACCAATTAAAACTAATCATTAATTATAAAAGAGAGAGCAAGAGAGAGAGGAGAGGGCAAAAGATGGAGATGGGAAGGAGAAAGAGGGAGAGTGGGGTAGACACGGAAGACCGAGGGAGCTTGCTGGATGGTGGACGTGGGGGTCGTAGGCCTGGGAGCTGGGAGGGACCAGGGGCTCCCCCTGCACCAGTGGTACTGGAGTGGAGCGAGGGCAGGAAGGAAGGGAAACAGGGTGGCGAGGGGGCTGCCGCGCTGCCCAGGGGAGGAGGGAAGCCCAGGAGAGGAGGGGAAGGGGTCTGAGGGAAGGGTGAAGAAGCTGCCGGGACCAGCGTACCAGGACCTGAAGAGGTCTCGCCCATCTGTGGTCCCCTCTGGCTGAAGCCACCAACTCTCCAGGACTTGGCTTCCAAGAGTCTTGCCCCCAGCTCCCAGGCTCCGTATTTATGAGGCCCAGCTTATTCTCCAGCGCCGGGCCAGGCTCCCCGTCCCCGCCGCCGCCCCTACCTGCTCCTCAGGCCACAGAGGCTCAGGGCAGCTGTCGGCCGCCCATCTACCCCCCAACGCTGTCCCCTGCCCCCTCCCCCCATCCTCACACACACCCTCCCCCTGGCCGGGCCCTTTCACAGGGGCTGGGCCATGTCAGCCGGCAGCTTGAGGAGGGGGGCAGCGCAGACAACAAGGGGCAGTGTCATGGAAACGGGCACTTTCCCCAAGAAATATTCTGTTTGGCCTCCTTCCTGCATTGAGGAGCTGTCAGGAGTCTGAGTGAGAGCCACACCACCCCGGGACCAGGCGTGACAAAACCTATTTTCTGCCTCAAATTTGATTGATTAAAAAACTTTTTAGGAAAACCATGTTAAAAGAGTGAAAAAAAGAGAGAGGGAGAGAAAGAGAGGGAGGGAGAAAGAAAGGGGAAAAGAAGGAGAGAATAGAAACGGCGGTGCCAGGGGAGAAGCGCCCAGGGAGAAAGGCCACGGGCAGGGGCCGAGCAGCTACCCCAGTGCTGAGGCCAGGGGATGTGTGTCAGTGGGACAGCCACGGCCTAACCAGGCAAAATAGAAAGGTCAAAGGGAGTCTGAAACTTTTACACAGTGGTTAGCAGGACAATGAGGGGCCGAGGGCTCCACACAATCCAGCAGGTGCCGCTGGAGCTGGATGCAGCGGCAGCCAGGGTGGGTCGCCTGCTGCAGCCCAGGGAAAGGAACAACCCCCCCCCCCCACCGCCCCCGACCACCGCCCCAGGCAGGCAGGCGGCAGGTGGGGGTGGCTGCCAGCACCGGAGTCCAGCAGGTCTCTGGGTCAGCTCAGGGAGTTTCCAAACACAGTCCTGGCTAGAATTTGGCCGGAGACCTGAAAAAGCCGTCCAGGGTCAAGAGGGAGGCTCTAGTTGTTTGGGGACAGGAGAGGGGCTTTCCCACCTCATTCTCTCCAGCCCTGTGGCTCAGGGAGCATTTTTAATGAATAAATAAGTGAGCTGGGAGGTGCCCAGCAGACCCTGTCCTGCAGAGGGGAAGCCTCTGCTGGTTCGACACCAGCCTGGGGCCTCGAGCTCTCCTCCCTTCTCATCTCAGACCTGGCGGCCCGGGACCTCGTTCCTCGGCCAGCGCTGCCCTGCATGGTCCCCACGCCCAGCCTGCCCTCTCTCTTCTCCCATCTCAGAAACAGACAGATCTGGCCGGACTTGGACGGGATGGGCGACCCCGCCTTCCTCTCTCAGGCTCCCTCCAGGAGAGGAGCCGGCCCCCTCACCCCTCCTGAGACCCCACAAGGGGAAGAAATGCCCCCATTTCCCAGAAGGCAGGGGTGCGTCTGATCCACCCAGCAGGACCCATCCTATCCCCGGGAAGAGGGGTTCAGGTCTGTGGCTGGGTTTGTTCTCCCTCTGTCTAAGGGCCTTGAAAATCAAGGTTAGCAGTGGTTCTGGCCAAGGTGGTCAGCAAGGGTTCTCCCGGGTGCTGGGAGGGGTGTCCAGCAGTATCCAGTCTGCCTTTGCCAGCTCCGTTCAGGTGAGGCAGTGCCTCCCTGGACAGACAGGTGCATTCTGCAGACAGATGCACAGACAGACAACACCGCTCCGGGCCCTGCCCAGCCCTCTGCCAGGTAGGCCGACCCAAGGTCTCTCCCCATCCCCGTTCCACCGGGATCATCAGGTACTGATTGAGCACACGACCCTGGGCGAGGCAGGGGCAAGACAGAACCTACGGCACTCGAGAGGAAGGGCAGAGTCCGTGAGCCCCAGGCTGGACACCCGCCTCTGCCCCTCACTGCCATGGGACCTGGGGGGGGCAGGCTGCTTTACTTCTCTGGGCTGAAAAGTGGGGATACAAGAGTCTCCGCCTCAAAGGTAGTTCATTCGGTACCTAGTCCTCAAGCACCTACTTTATCCCAGACACTGTCCTCGACCCAGAGAACCGAGTGTAGCAAAGAGAGCCCTCACGGAGCTTCCGTGCTTGCACCGTGATGAAGACCCACGGAACAGCACTCAGCCCTGCAGTCTGGCACACGGGAAGTGCAGTCTGGCACACAGGAAGTACAGTCTGGCACACGGGAAGTGCAGTCTGGCACACGGGAAGTGTTATTAGGGCCCTGCCAGGGAGAGATCTAGCAATTCTGCTCCTAGGTCTGTACCCAAGAGAACAGAGAACAGGGACTCAAACCAAAACTTGTACGGTGCTGTTATAGCAGCTTTACTCACACTAGCTAAAAGGTGGACACGCACCAAACATCTGTCCATTCACAGATGACCGGATAAGCAACATGCGGCCCAACCACCTCGTGGAACCTTATTCGGCCATGAAGAGAGTGAAATTCTCCTCTATGCTACGCCCAGGATGAACCTTGCAAACGTGTATGCTCAGGGAGAGAAGCCTGATGCAGAAGACCCCTTGCTGTGGGGTTCCGTTCCGCTGAAACGTCCAGAATGAGCAAACCCGCAGAGATGGAAGGCAGACAAGTGGTTGTCAGGGGCTGGGGGAGCGGGCGCGGGAGGGACTGCCGCCGGCCTGGAGTTTCTGTCTGGGGCGACAGAAAAGTCCTGCAGCGGGGTGTCGGGGGTGGCTGCCCAGCACTAGAACTGTACTCAAGGCCACTAAACCGCACGCTTCAAAGGTCACAACGGTGAATTTTGTTACGTGCGTTTTACCACAATAAGTAACATGAAGCAGCAGCAGCAGCAGCAGCGAGAGGAGGACACTCCCATGTGGCAGCGCGTTAGAAAAGCCAAGCAAGGCGGCAGGAAGGTGAACCCACTGTCTCAGGTGGGTCCCCTTGCCCTCTCGTTCCTCAGGACGGCATGGACCACAACTGCCCGACGGGGGCACCTGAGCCTGCGCTGGACCTTTGAGGGAAAAGGCGGAAGAGGAAGGCTAGGCTGGCGCCCAGGATGGGCCTCCCCCAGGACATGTCACTCAAGGGCCCTTGATCCGGCATCCCCAGGGCCGCTGGTTCCCTGCACATGCACACGTGCACACTGAGTCTCCTCTCACGAGCAGGTCCCAACACTCGCGGCCCAGCCCATCCGGGTCTCTGTCAGGCTCCCGGGGAGCTTCTGCTGCTGCCCGGCCGCTTGGGCGACAAGCTGCCGTCTGGATGGAGGAAGAGGGCCTGAGCCCGTGACTCTCCACCCCCAGGACCCTAGGGCCCCCCAAGTCCAGGGAGCTCCCTTTCAGGGAAAGCCCAGGATAACCAGAGCCAGGCCATGGGGACAGCCCCCCAACCCTCAGCGCGCCCCCACCCCCACCTGTTCCTGAATGCTGTGCACACAGAAACCCTGGCCTTGGCCCGGGAACTGTCAAGAGATCGACAAACAAAAGCTGCTTCTTGACAGGGAGTCATTTATATTTTAGCTTCGTTCCATTATCCTAACGAATCCTTCATCAGCAGATGCAATATTAACAGCAGAAAATCAGCTCATTACATCTGGGGGGATTTCATCAAGACGGCAATCATCTCTGCAGCTCCCCAAGCCTTCCAGAGGCCAGTGTGGCTGTTATTTATTTATTTTGTTACTTATTTATTTCATTTTTGGGGTTCTTGCCATGTAATTGCGCCGCAGCTCAGATCTTTAATAAATAATTTGCAGGCCCTGCGCTGCAGACGGCTCTGCTCTCCGCCACGAGAGCCTGCATTAGCCAAAATATTTACCAATATTTAAAAGTCATTAGAATCAGGAGGGAAGTGGGGCAGGGGTACTCAGTTCTTGTAGAAACGGCTGGGGCAGGGGGGCGGCTAAGGTGCTGGCCCTCACTCCAGCCCTCCCGCCCCGCCTCTCAGTCCGAGGGGAGCCGTCTGGACCAGAAGCTCCCAGAGGGTGGCCCATGTTGCTTGTCTGGGCTCACTTAGTTTAAGCAGGGGACTCCTGGGATGCGGCCACCGCTAAGGATTACCGCGGGCTGCTGGAAAGGACCACTTGGTGCAGGGGCGGGAACCTTCCGGTGCCTCTGCAGTGGGGCATTCCTCCGGGGCGGCACTCCCTGGGGACGCCCAGTGCTGGGAGCCCAGCGAAGGACAGCTTTGGCCCTGCTGCAGCTGAGTGTGAAGAAGAGCCTGACCTGGTCCTTTCAGCTACCCCGGGGTTATGCCTCTGCCTTCAAAGGAAAGGGGTTCAGCGGGTCCAGAAGGCAGGCCTGTCCCCGTTTATCGATGCCAGAGCTGGGGTCCAACAAACTTGAGGTCTTTCCCCGAGGCCGCGCAGCCAGGGAAAGGGACAGAGCCAGGATTTACACTCGGAGGGGCTCAGCTGTGCCCCTGGTCCTTCTGCCAGCCTCGCAGTGATGCAGCCTGGCCTTCCGGAGGCTCCTGGCTCCAACCTGCAGGCCGAAGTGGCCACTGGGGCCGACAGCCACCCCCTGCCGCTACCGCTGGGCCGCCCCGCTCTCACAGGTTTTTCCCAGCAGGGTCTGGATTTCTGCCCAGCCAGGAATGTGCTCCCAGGATGTCAATTCTAATCTCCCCAGCGCTCTGACAGAATTAAGCTCCAGTTTGTCCGACAACATCCCAAAGTTTCAGAAATCCAGGGCAGACTCTCTAATCAGGCTGCAGGACAAAGGTCTGGCCTGACCCTGTCACTTCCACTTACTCCTCCTGTCTGTCTCCCGGCTGCAGCCTTTCTGCAGCTTCCTCCCCCCTCTGCCCTTCTCTGGCCAGCGCGGCCCTCCCTCTCCTCCGAGCTCCCCTGTTTCTCCGCCCAGCGTTTCCCCTCTCTATGCAGCTGTACTAATCCTGTTGCCCCACTATCTACAGCAGCAGAATTCCTGAGACAGACCTGCGGCCAGCCCTCCGCATGTTGGCCTCACCTTGGCCGGGGCTCCCTCTGGTTCGCACCCCGCGGGAGCGCACAGGCTCAGCCCCTCCCTCGTCCCAGGGAGAGGGCGCTCCGTGCAGAGTTGTTCTCAAACTGAGCTTCTCCTCGCCTGCGGTCAGTCTGACTCTGTGCTCCCCGTAACGGCCCCTGAAGCCTCCTTTAGCCTCCCTTCTCTTTGAGGGGCCAGCTCGTGGGCATGTTTGAGGACACACCTGTGGGCAGATATCTCCCCAGCCCTTCAAGGCAGCGAGCAGAACATGGTGGGCAGGACAGCAGAAGCAGCCCTGAACCTGGCTGGGACAGGCAGGGCCCACGATGAGGGTCCCAAGCCCTGGGCTCTTCCAGACTGGGGCCACTAGAAAGGGCTGAGGAGCCCAGGAGCTGTACAGCTTGGCCAGGAGGAGTGCCCTGTGCAGCCAGGGAGCGGGCAGCCCCCCAGGACGCTGGGGGAGCAGAGGTGCCTCTTTCTCTGCAACCCCTAACGCCCAACTCCCTCCCTTTCTACACAGCGCGTGAGGACCCAGAGCATAGACACCTGCCTCGGTTTCTGGAGGGAGTCAGGCGCACAGGTTGGAAGGAGTCAAACCTTCACCTGCTCAAAGAGACATGGCTGGGGACCACGGCCTAAATCTGGTTTGCTCACATTGGAAGATTCACAGGGCGCAGAAAGCCAAGGGGGGAGGATAGACGGTCAAGAGGGTATCAGGTGCTGCTGTGTGTGAGCCGGGGTGCTGACCAGAAGACCAGACGAGGAGCCAGGGCTCCTCCAAGAAAGCAGGGCGGGAAGGCACATGCCAGGGCAAAGAGGAGCCTCCAGGAGGAAGAAACAGAGATGGAAACATCACTCTGTCCTTTTGCTGACCCTCTAGGAGGCACAAGAAGTCTAGAGTGGACAGGATGGGTGGGGGGGGTCCCCAAAAGCCACCTTACTGGCAGGCAGCCGGCCAGTCCTGGAACGCCACAGGTAGGCAGGGCCATGCCACTGCTCCTGGGTTCCCCCTGTGCCCTGGGCAGAGACCTCACCCTGGGCATGGAGTCCCTCCTGTCCTATACCAGCACAAGCCCTCCCCTTCCCAGGTCCCTTGGCCACGTGTGAGGAGGGGGACACCCTTTCTCTCAGAGTTGCAGTGATGGGCAACACCCCACTCCTGGATAGTCTCTCCTGCATTCTTCCGACACCCCCCAACCCACGGCCGGCCCTGCCTGCACCTGCGCACACAGCCCAGGCGGCTGGAAGGGTTCACCTGGAGACTTGGGGGGCTGGGGGAGGGACAGGGGCAGGGGGAGAGAAAAGCCACCAAGGAGGACTTCACGTGTCTTTAACCAGCCCTTTCTCCGGGAGAATAAAAATAATTATAGTATTTTTTTACTTAATACCAGAAAATCCCACAGAGGCCTCCTGGAGAAGGGAAGCATTGCCTGCATGTCAGTATTTTTCGAGAAAACCCCTGCAGTTCCCACCGTCCCCACCCTCCACTCCCGCCCCCCACAACACCACGGTCCCCGAAACCTCCAACTTGGCGTCTCTGCCCTTCCGTCTGCCTCACCTTTCCTCCCTCGCTGGGTGTTGGTGAGTTGTTGGTTTTTTTCTTTTTTGCAATTTATCAGCAGATTGTGTGGAGCTGAGTGGTGTGAGCCTCACCCTGCTAAATAAAGCTTTGGTATTTCTGATAAAGCCATCAAATTCCTTATCACACTGACACAAAGTGCATTTAAAGAGACAGACACCCTGTCCCTCCCTCCCCACCAGCCCCTGCTGCCTCCACTCAGTTCAGATTTCCAGCTACTCAGGCGCTTCTGGATCCGACACCAAATACGGCTGCCCAGGGCGTGAAGGGGGCGCGGGGAGAGGGGCGGGGCCTGGCGGCCCTCTCCGACTCCCACCCACCCATGCCGCTGGCACCCACCCTGACCGAGGCCTCAGGTCCGCAGGGAGTAGCGTGCGCTTCCTGCCCCCACTCCCCTGGAACCAGAAGAGAGCTATCAATAGACACGTCCTGCAGCAGGGGACGTCCTCATAAACAGGACAATCCTGTGTTAGGACAACAGCCGGCAGCTGGAGGAAGAGCCCCCAGTCAGCTGAGGGGCCTGCCAGGCTGCCCGGTGGCTGTGAACTCGCCTGGTCGCCTCTGCCGCAGCCGTGCCAAAGTGGGGTGATAGGGCAGGACCCAGAGGTTGACCAGGGTTCACGTCAGCCTCAACCCTGGGCTCAGCACAGCCCTGGTGCCTTACACAGACACGTGAGGGGGACGGAACTACTACCACCCCATTTGACAGATGAGGAAACCGAGTTTGGCCCAGGCCGGTCAGCAGCCCTGCCGAGGGAAAGACCCTCTTCCCCGAGTTGAATGGCAGAGTTTACCCCCGGCCGAGCGCCCGGTCACGACCCCGCACAGACAGGCCTTCCTGTGCCTCGGGCCCCTCCCGCCTACCCGGCCCTGTGCCCACACACAGCCTGTTGGTTGAGGAATCAAATTTATTATTTTTAATTATTTTGATTTATCAAAGCAGCAGCTACAATCACATTAAACCCACTTGGCTCCTTGGCATTTCACAGACACAGCTGCAGCGGGACGCCCCCAGACTCCATGAAACACCCCGCAGCCCGCCTGCTCCCTGAGGACGGCACCCGAGGCCTTTCTCCCAGGACCCCAGGCCTGAGGGCCACCCGGCCCCCACCTGCCCTGCCAGGAGCACACGCAGCCAAAGTCACTGAGAGGCAGCTGGTGGGAATGGGACAAGCTGGGGCGGAGCCGCCAGGCACCCTAGGCAACACCAGCTCGGCCCACAGCCTGGGAGACCCCCCCACCCACAGTCCTGACCCCCTGGGAGGAGAGCTGACCCCAGCACCGCCTCCCAGCTGGCATTTTCAGGGCTGACACCATCCCAGGCCTGCGACTGGGCACTCCATGTAGGTGAGCTAAGCTACCCTTCAGACCCCTGCCTAGAGGAGGAACCGCTGGCCCCTTTTGCTAGAGAGCAAGCGAGACTCAGAGAAGGGAGGCGCACATGCGTCAATGCAGCCAGGCCCAAGTTTAAATGGACTCGCACGGCACCCTCAGCCTTCTGACCACGCCTCACTGCCTTCCCCTTGGAGTCGGGAGCAGCGCTCCTGCGGAACACGGTGGAGAAGAGAAGGGGTCCCAGGGTTCAAGACGAGGGGTGGAGGCTGCAGATACCAAACATTCGGAATCTGGGAAGAAGGGATCCTTGGGAGTCAGCACAGCGGGGCAGGCAGCACCAAACCCACAGGTTTCCACAGGTGCTCAGGGCGCGAGGAGAGGCGGCCCACCTGAAGGGCGTAGCGTGCAGGGGGTGCCAGGCCCTGCCCTGGAGTTCAGCCCGGAACCCAAGAGTCCCGGAGTCTGCGGCCCCGCAAGGCCAGAGCCGGCAGGGCAGAGAGGGACGGGCAGTTCAAAATTCTGAGTGAAACCGCACGCGAAGAGCACAGGGGATCCCGGCGGGGCCAGAAGGGGCACCTCCAGAGTTCAAGGCCCTCCACCCTGTGAGGCAGCTCTTCACCCCTCCGTGGAGGCAAATCTTGTGAAGAGGGGCAGAGCTTCTTGGGGAGAGAGGACGCAGTGGCGCAGGGAGGCAGAGTTTCAACACCAGCGTTCCGACTTCGTACACAAGAACTGCCGCCAGCGGCCACCACGCCGGGAGCCAGACTCCCACCGGTCCCCACTGCCCTGTCCGGAGGCCCTGCAGCCTGGCGTGAGGAGCTGGGCTCTGGCTGCAAGCTCTGACCCCGCCGGGCACCCCTGGGCATCTTATCTGGCCCCTCGGAGGTCGCGTTTCCTTATCTACCAGACGTGCGCAGCGATAGGGCCTGTCTCAGAGGCCCGTGGTCAGGATTCGGGGAGACGGCAAGTGCACAGCTCTTAGCAAAGTGTCTACACATTTTCTACGTGCAAAGCGCAGTGGCAGTCCTCATGACCCTCGTCACCACACCAACACTGCCTAAGCACCTCTCTACCCAGGAGGCAGCAAAGGGATGGTGACTTCGGCGCTGCCGACGGCACAGAGACTGGGAGGCCGAGCGGGAAGCTGCTGACCAGGCTCCCTCCTAGGCTCCCGCAGGAGGCTGGGGGAGCTCAGCCATGTCTGGAGGAGGCAGGCGGTCCCTGGTGCCTGCCCAGCGAAGCGGCTGACAGAGCCAACCAGGACCTAGGATGTAAGGCAGCAGGGGAAACCGGGGTGACTCGCCTATCAAAAACTGTACATTCGCTCGGCTTTGCACCGGGACTCATGCCCTAATATGGGCCCAGCAGCTTTCTGGGTTATTTCGAGTGTGTGTGATAATGACTCCAGCCTTTGCTTCTGCTGCCTCCAGAAAACTTTCCATCTGGGGAGGGGGAGGATGGCTGGCAAGGAATGGGAAGGGCAGAGGGACGCCCAAGGTCAGAAAGTATGCAGTAAGTGGGCACCGCTGGGAAGGCCGAGGGGAAGGGAGGGGCAGGAGGCTGGAGGGGCGGGCTGACCCAGGGGCCAAGGTGAGCAGGGAGGACAGAGAGGAGGCAGCTCCAACTGCCCACTGCCTGCTGCCCTGGGGAAGCGCGCCCAGCAGGACAGCCATCGGGCTGCGGCCTGCCTCCCCACCCACAGCTCCGGTGGGGATCTCTTCCGCAAGGGGCCGAGCTGGGCTCCTAGGCCTCCAGCAACTGCTCAGTGCCTGGGGGCCCCTGGACTCCTGGACTTATTTGCGTGTTAATGAGCTTCTGCCCAGACTTGGCCTCTCAACTCCAGACTGCACAGGGTTAACTCTGGATGAGGGGAACTGGCTGGCTTTGCCTTCACTCTACCTCAATTTCTACTTGCTCCCATCACCTACCTCCCCCACCCCCTGATCTTAGGAAAAAAACCCCATCAAAATAACTATTTTATGTCTCCAAATATGCAGATCATTTTCTTTAATGAAAGATGCTTGACGTCTCCGATCCAATTAATATGCAAATGCAGGAGAGGATTTATTTGTGACATTCTGTCTGGGTGAGAGAAAACAAAAAAGGCCTGTTAACCAAAACACTAATTGCTGTGACTGATTGTCACATATCATCATTTTCATAGGATCTCCTCCATTCCCGGCTCTCGGGGAGCTCAAGCCAGGACGCATCCACACAGGCATCAAGGAGAAACAGGGCACCCAGCTACCTGTCGGTCCCTCCCCTCCAGACCCTCGTCGGGGTCAGGGAGGCTGGAGGGTCCCGCCGGTCCCGGTCCCATGAGGTCTGTCGCCAACCTCCTACCAAAGTTTGCCAGCCCGTCCGTTCTGCCTGCCTACGCCACACTTCGTCACGCAGGCGCTGGCCCACAGACCGGAGGAGGGAGGCCCAGCCTCCTTTCACACTGCATCCTCCACGGCGAGGTCCTCACGGCACTGTGAGAGAAGCCACCCGGGGAAACTGAGGCATGGCATGACATCCTCTCCTTCAGGTGGCACAGGAAGGCTACGAGCATGTTCGAAGATTGCCATAGGCAGACGCCTGCATGTTAACCCCCCACCTGCATCACCAAACGGAAGTGGGCGGGTCAGCTGTCACAGCCGCATCGCCCCTGAGTCACTCGGACCCCTCAGGGCGCCCACCCACCCCCGAGGCTTCATTTCAGGAGAGCAGCAGGGGAGCAAGGGCTGATGGCACACTGGCTCCCAGAGGCCGAGGGGACACGGGAGGAGACATGCTTTGCTCACGATCCTGGGTAAAGGAGAAGGGGGCGCCGGGTGCCACGCAGTCCCCTGATCGAGGCCAGGGAGCGGAAGAAGGTGTGCTGCAGTAGGCTTCCTTCCCACCCAGGGGCCACAGACAGGGCTCCAGGGCACAGACTTGGGGCCCCCGTAGCCTGGAAGGCTCATCTCGGGCGCAAACGTTCGGGGTGCTCAAGGAAGACCTCTTGTACCTTCCCGTCTCCTCCCCTGGTTTCTAAGGACATTGAAAACTGGGGGTTGGCAAGCCAGAGCGGGCAATGCCAAAGAGCCATGGGGCCTCTGGCCCTTCCAGGGGTGCGGGGCCTAGCCGAGGGCACAGGGAGGGGCTCTGCACCCTCCTGCAATAGAGCCCCAGACATGGAGGGTCCGTGGGCACCAACCTACGTTGGCCCAGGGCTCCGGGGCTGCCCCTCGTGGGGTGCGGTGGTGGAAGGAAGGCAGATGCATCCAGTTGACGCCCATCTCAGCCATCCCTGTCCCCTGCCCTGGTGCAGCTGCCTCCCTCTGGCAACTCTGCCGGGGCTCCAGGAAGAGCTGGCGCCGGGACAGCATGGGGCAGACAGTCCCCCCCCAGAGACCTGCCCCCGCACCCCAGGAACAGGCTCCACAGGATGCCGTGCGGGGGAGCTTGGAAGCCTTCCGGGAAGAGCGCAGCCCTGGCACCCGTCCCGCCGGGAAGGAGGTGAGCTGGGGCTGCCGCTCTGTCTGCTGCTCACCTGACGCGCGCCCACGGCGGCCGAGCACCAATGGGGTGAGCGTGGGCCCAGACGGGAGGTGCATCGTGGCGCCAGGAGCCAAAAGGGGAAGGTGGGCGGCTGGGGCGTGGCAGCGGTTGGCTGGTCAGCTGAATGGGGCTCTGGCTGTAAACCGAGGTTTGAAGTCCCCACCCACCTGTGTGGGTTGAGATGAAGGGTCCTCATCCAACACTGGGCCTGTCTTAGCCCCGAAGCACCCACTTTTCCCTGGCCCTGCCCGCCGCCCTTAGCCGAAGGAGCAGCCTTGCTCCTCCTCAGCTTATGCCCACCCGGCAGGCGCTCCCGGCACAGCCCG